>CM049587.1:245170-522670 GCA_027123335.1 Amphiprion clarkii
ATTGCATCAAGTGTAAAGTTTGGTGGAGGGGGGATTATGGTGTGGGCTTGTTTTTCAGGAGCTGGGCTTGGACCCTTAGTTCCAGTGAAAGGAACTCTGAATGCTTCAGCATACCAAGACATTTTGGACAATTCCATGCTCCCAACTTTGTGGGAACAGTTTGGAGCTGGTCCTTCCTCTTCCAACATGACTGTGCACCAGTGCACAAAGCAAGGTCCATAAAGACATGGATGACAGAGTCTGGTGTGGATGAACTTGACTGGCTGCACAGAGTCCTGACCTCAACCCCATAGAACACCTTTGGGATGAATTAGAGCGGAGACTGAGAGCCAGACCTTCTGGTCCAACATCAGTGTGTGACCTCACAAATGCACTTCTGGAAGAATGGTCAAAAATTCCCATAAACACACTCCTAAACCTTGTGGACAGCCTTCCCAGAAGAGTTGAAGCTGTTCTAGCTGCAAAGGGTGGACCGACGTCATATTGAACCCTATGGATTAGGAATGGGATGTCACTGACGTTCATATGCGAGTCAAGGCAGGTGAGCAAATACTTTTGGCAATATAGTGTATTTCCTGTTGTTAAAAAATGTATATCAAGTATTAAGAAATGATAAATCATTTTTAAAGACACAATTTTACAGATTTACCCAGATTTGTTTAATTAGAGATAATAAGTTGTAAAATTGCAGAAGAAAGTATTAATTTACATGTTAAATCCAAAAAACAGGTCAAAATGTATCAAATGTCCACATCAAAGATCAGGATTTTCAAAACTGGTAATTTGTTCTTTTACAACCTTTTTATATTTCATATTTACATTAAATTTACATATTTACATTATTTTTACTGTGTTTAGGGTTAGGGGTATATATATATATATATATATATATATATATATATGTGTGTGTGTGTGTGTGTGTGTGTGTGTGTGTGTGTGTGTGTGTGTGTGTGTGTGTGTGTGTTTTATTTTTAAGAATTTTTTTTTTCCACAGTTTTGGTCTTTTTTGTTGTTGTTTTCACTGTAAATTAATCTTTTTTTTCACTTATTTTACTACATGTTATCTGTAGTTTCGTAAAACAGAAAAATATCTGTAAAATAATAGTAAATTCCTCATAAAAAATTATTAATGACAGAGCTGCATGGTTATACCAAAAAAATAAAATAAACCCAGACAATTCATTCAAAATCCAAAATTAAAGAACACAAAAAACCCCAAAGGAGTTTAAATCTAAATTTTTAAATGAAACATTAGTGTTTCTCAAATACAGCATTCTAATGTGCATTGTGAACATTTTACCAGACATCTTCCATCGATAGAAAGCTCTGAGCCAGAAAAGTTCGATATGTGATAGTTTGAGTCAAATATCGATCAGGTTTCAGGTCCTTTCCTTCTTTTCTTGAACAGTCCCAAACATCCAGTCGTCACCTGAACCTACATGTGATTTGTGACGCCTCTGGAGCAGGTAGAAGATGAAGAATAGGTTAAAGCTGCCTCAGGTTTACAGTTGAAACGGTTTAGAGCTGGACAGAAATCTGACACGGAGTTCACCGACGTGGGCGAAGGAGGTTTTCCACGATCGACTCTCGGCTGGATCGAAATCTGACCTCAACACGAATCTTTTTCCCTCATGTCAACTTGAATCTCAACCATTAAATCTTCCATACAGTAAGAGACATGGTAAAAATCAAATATTCAGCTGTGACGGCGTAAACTTTCTCCAGTTCAGCCTCTGAGCCACACTGAGCTCAGGTTTTGTGCTGCAGTCGACCAGCTGACCTTTATCCATTATATCACATATAATCAGAAAGCTTTCTGATTATATGTGATATAACAGCTCAGAGTGCTGCAACATGGCGCCCTCGTATTGATAAGACAATTTATTTGAGCTAACTTCAGAGCTTTTCTCTATTAAGAGCAAAATAAAAAGTGACTCAATGTCTTCACTGACAGTCCGCTCAAGTTATTGACAGACTGTCAAACAGGGAAAGACTCTGTGGGCAGCATCATTTTTAACTTGTTTTACTTATATAACACTGTAAATATATATATATATATATATATATATATATATAAAAATAAAATAAAAATAATTCACAGAATTTGACTTGTTGATTTCGTAGTTTTGTCCCATATTTTTAAAATGCATAAAAATTTTAAGAAAATAAAGAAACAGTCTGTGAATGTACACATCTGAGGCTAAACAACATTAAAAACCTGTAACTGTGTAACCATAAATATTTATATTTTTTATAATTTTAACTTTAATATAATTTACAGTTTTTGGCCAGTATTTTTTTTTTATGTGATTTTAAATTTTTGTTAGAGTCAAGATGTACATTTTTTTTCTGTGATCTTACTAGAAATTATCTGTAATTTAACAAAAAATGTGTTTTTTTTCTGTCACTAAATAAAATCCATGAAAAATCTGAAAATCTGGCAGCAAGGGTGCTGGAAATAATATGTAAAAAAAAAAAAAAAAAAAACAATAACAAGAAAAAAAACTGTTAAATACTGTAAACAATTAACAAATATCTGTAAAATATTTTTGTCTGATTTAAATACAGTAGAAATTATGTAATTTTACCAGCAAACATAATGAAAATTTTAACAAAATAAAGAAACTGTATGTGAAATTACATATCTAAGGCTAAATAACAATAAAAACCTGTAACTCTAACCATGAATGTGCTTTTGTTTTAAGATTTTTTTCCATTAAAAAAATATTAAAATACAAAAGCCTGTAACTGTGTAACCAGAAATATTCTTTTATTTTAAGATTTTTAAAAATATTTTTCCATAAAAGTAATGTGCAAATTCATCATAATTTCACAAATATTTTTTTCTTTTTAAATTTAATACATTAAATTATTAAATCCAAGTTTATTACTGTAAATATATTAATAGAATTCCAAAAAATTCTGTGATGATTTACAGCAATAAAATATAGCTTTTGTAATTTTACATTGATTGTTTGTTAATTAAAAATATCATGTATAATTACTGGTGGACAATGTGTTTTCGTTAGTAATAAATATAAAATAAATATAGTAAATATAGTAAATATATGCTGATTTTTATAACAGTCCTGCTATTAATGTTATATTGTTGACTACATCTGGAATGTGGGAAATAATCACTGACATAATAATAATAATAATAATAATAATAATAATAATAATAATAACAATGAAGAAAAATAAAGACTGAATAGAAAGTAGAAAACTCTTAGAGCTATAAATAAAACTATTAAAAGTAGCGTCCCTGCTGTGGTTTGAGTTCTGAATTGTAAATTTATGGATGCTGTTTGTTTGTTAATCTGATTTTATTGGTATCTACTTTAGTTTTTCATTATTTGTGTGTTCTGAGTGAAGACATGTAATCCTGTGGGCTACTGAACCTTTAACTGCGCTGATTTTCATCTGTAATGTTGCACTGAAGTGTTTCTTTCCTAAATCAGGAGTTAAAGGGTCAAGTTCTCCCGAACACACAGCATTTACCGCTCAGGGTGCTGAAAAATCACATGTAAAAAATTCAATACTGCCTTCCTTTTTCAAGACCAGCGTCCTTGTTGCTCGGAATAATCGAAAGAAACCTCCGTGAATAGTTTCCATTCACAGCAATTCCAGTAAAAACCGAGTGAGAGAATGTGCTGCTTTTCAATAAGTGTCAAATGTGTGAAATTTCTGATCTAAAAAATGCAAATAGAAGGCACATTTACCTGCAGATGGAAAGAATATTTCATGATAAAAACTAAAGGAGGCCATGACCAAAGCCTGGAATCACAACAGCAGCTTCTCCTGGATTATTCTGATTGGCTGTTATTTTATTTTAACGCCCAAAATGTCAACTGTACCTGCATGAGTTTGTTTTTTTTTTAAATGTGAAAAAACTGTGAAAATCTGGGGTTACATCTATATTAAAGAACAATAGAATACTAGATATTGATAATAACAATAATATCTGTAATTTTTTTTATATTTTAATTTGTTCAAACTATTTATAGTTTTGGCCATTTTTTTTTGGTCAAATATTGTTTCCATTTTTTTACAGTCAGGATGTAAAGTCATACTTTTTCTGTGATCTTACTAGATATTATCTGTCATTTAGCAAGACATGGGGGAAAAAAAGATTTTTTTCTGTTACTCTAAATAAAATTCCTGAAAAATATGAAACTCAGGCAGCAAGGGTCCTAGAAATAGTAAGTTAAAAAACACAAAAACAACCAACAGTAAAAAGAAAAAAAACTGTCAAATACAATAAACAATTAACAAATATCTGCAAAATATTTTTGTGTCATTAGTTTTTTTATTTTATTTTATATATATATATATATAAATATATATATATATATATATATATATATATATATATATATATATATATATATATATATATATATATATATATATATATATATATCTTTATTTTAAATGTGGAAATTATTTTGCTTTGTCTTCCTTTTTTAACCATTGTTTTTCTATAATTAATATATAAATTAATACTTTTCTCCCCTGTGATTTTACTAGACATTATCTGTAATTTAACAAAACATTGGGAAAAAGACAGATTTTTTTTCTGTCACTACATAAAATCTGCAAAAACTGAAAATCTGGCAGAAAGGTGCCAGAATACATGCATTTAAGAACAGTGGAATGCTGTTTTAATAAAAAAAAAAGCAAAAATAACAATGAATATCTATAAAATTTTCATATTCAAATTTTTTTTATTCTTAGTTGGACATTATTTACGGTTTTGGCCAGTATTTTTTTTTTAATCTGATTTTAATTTTGTCACCGTCAAGATGTAAATTAAAACTTTTTCTATGAGTTTGCTAGACATTATCCACAATTTAACAAAACATGCGGGGAAAGGATTTTCTTTTCTGGCACCCAGCAAAAGTGTCAGGAATAAAATATAGAATTTAAAAAAACATATAAAAAACAACTGTGACATATTGTAATTTAAACTAACAATTAACAAATATCTGTAGAATAGTTTATTTTATATACAGTAAAATTTGTGTAATTTTACCACCAAACATTGCAAAATAAAAAATATTTGTAAAAATAGAGATTTTTTATTTTTTTTTTTTACATGGAAATTATTTAGTTTTGGTCTCTTCTGAAAATTGTTTTTCTACAATTAACATGTAAATTAATATTTTTTCCTATTATTTTATTAGACATTATCCATATTTAACAAAACATGAGGAAAAAATAATTCTGTCACTGCCAGAAATAATATAAATAAATTGTAATGTAAATTAATGTTTTTTGTCTTGTGATTTTACAAGATATTATCTATAATTTAACCAAAAATGAAGAACCTGTACTATACCAGTAAATTATTTTAAAAGTGAATGTTAAAAACCATAAAAAAACAAAAGATAGATAGATAGATAGATAGATAGATAGATAGATAGATAGATAGATAGATAGATAGATAGATAGATAGATAGATAGATAGATAGATAGATAGATAGATAGATAGATAGATAGATAGATAGATAGATAGATTATAGAGACTGTAGATAGATAGGCTATAGATAGATAAATAGATAGATCGATAGACAGATTAAACCTTTATTGATCCCACAGTGGGGAAATTTACAGTGTAACAGCAGCAAATAGATCAGTTTGAATAAAAAAGAGAGCAGCACACAGTGCATAGATAAAAATATTTTCATATTCTAGAAGAAAAAAATACAATATTTACAGCAAAAACAAGAAAAGAAAAGAAACAAAACAAACAAACAAAAAACAGCTGTGTATGTAGAGGAAACCAAGGCATGTTAGGATTAGTGATTTCTTAACTGTCAAAGTGACAGAATTTTTCTGGCAGCAACTTTCCTGAATTCCAGTTAGTTTTTTGTGACTTTCTGGTTCTTCGTCTTTCCATCTTCTAAGTTTCTTGCAGCATCACTCAGTTTTTCCATAAACATGTGATTTTTCCTCCCAGTGGGATGTGAATCTACCTGTGGCCTCCTGTCAGCAGTGAAGGTGATGAGGACGGCAGGCATCCGAACACCTTTCACCTGCAGCTGATTCCTGAACGCTTCGGTTTAAACAAATGGGAACTTATTGAATTCCTACTTCTTGCTGACCCTCAGCTCTGTGATGGGGCTGTCACTGCTTTTTCCTTTCACAACCAAATTGTTCAAACACCTCATTCTCAGTTAAACGCTCTTGATTTTCCTTCTTCCTTATTCAGTGGATACCTGGTGAGAGCTTCATGACCCTCTCTGCCTGACGATTTTTCAGTTGTGTTCATCCATTATGGAGAGAAACTGGTTCCCAGGAATATTACCGAGAACGTTTTCGAGACAGACAAGGGAAAATGCAGCTAATAAATTCTGCATGTAATGATTAAATTTAAATACAGAGGTCGCGCCCTCATTATTTGCACTAAAATATTAAAATGCTGTTAATATTTCATGCGAACCAAATATACGGCACTGAATTAATTTCAAAAGAAAAATGTTTGCATAGAATAAAAGAAGAATTAGTGCTTAAAAAGAAATGTTTGCTTTTCTCATTTCAAGTTGATCAAAAGGACACGACTGTGGTTTATTCACTCAACGTTTACTGATAAGTAAACTTAATGTAGAAATATAAGGCTGTGACTAACGACCCACACTGTAAAAAATGAACTTATTTTGAACATTTTTTAACTGACAATTTACTGCTGTTTTACAGAGTTTCCCTGCTTTGTTAAATTACAGAAAATATCTAGTAAAATCACAGAAAAAAAGGTTTTAATTTATATGCTAATCTCAAAAATACAGGTCAAAATTTCCTACTGTATTTACAACAAAAATATTATTTTAGATATATGTGTTACATTCAGTGTGCAAACATATATAAACTATTATTTTACAGATTTCCCTGTTTTGTTAAATTGTACACATTTAGTAAACCTAAAAGACAGAAAAAATATGTAAATATATAATTTTTCAGATATTCGTCATCATTTGAAATTGAAAAAAGTGCATTTTCAGGATTGACAAACAGTAACCCTGTATTTAAAACAGTAAACAATTTAAACATTTAATATTTTTTGCAAACATTTGCTTTTTCAATAAAAAATATTTTCAATAAATAAATTGTCAATGAATATATAAAAATAAATTTTAAAATGGTGAATAATTTTACATATAATTTTTTCAGATTTTTAATGTTTGTTTAATTTACAGATAGTGAGTAAAATCACAGAAAAAAAAACAATCTGTACTTTCAGAAATGGTAATTTGTTATTTCACAATGAATGATTATAAAATGAGACTGTTTTTAACTACATTTATTTTAGAAAAAATTTAAATAAAATTATTTGCTGATATTTCAAAATTGTGTATCATAAGTATTGAAAAATGGTGAATTATGTTTTTTGACTGTTTCATGCTAGATTTTTTCCTGTTTTGTTAAATCACAGATACTATCCACCTGGCGATGGTTTCATTTGGTATGAACTATTTTATACAGGCTGATTTCATGAAAAGGTAAAATAAATAAATACATTTTTTAAAAACATGTAATTTCTAATCAAAAGAAATTTATTGGTCAAATAAAAATTTAAAAATTGTACTACAAATCTAAATTTAGCATAGTCATAATTTTGGACTTCTTTCTGAGCTTATCAGGAGTTTACAAACAGCATACATACAAATAAATACATATCTGCTTTTGACTGCATTGTGTGTTATATATAGAAGAATTTAAAGTGTTCCACATGAATTAAACGTGTAATGAAGGGTTGCGCTTTTATTTTGATGGTCTTACACACAAGGCCATGCTGGTTTGTGTGTTGCATTGAGGATGTTGTGAAAATTAAGAATTAATTAAACTAAAATCTGTAAAATATTTCTGCTTAGTATTAGCCGACACGACATGCTGACAGTCAGCGTCTAATAAATCAGTCTAAACCTGTTAATTACTCTATAATCACCTCCTGATAGTCAGTGATGCTGATCATGGAGGACATCTCTAACGGCGACAACAGATTGGCTTCCCATCGGCTCTGTGAGGAAACTCTGGGAATAAAATCCCATCCTGCCGCGCCTCCCTGTAACGTTGGTGAGACGAGACTCTTCTCCAGCCTGATTAGTTCTGCTCCAGAAATGTGCAGAGTGACGAGCTAATGGTGGCTTCGGCTAACGGAGGCCTCCAGGGACAGATCGATGATCCACGGCCCGGAGACGGCAGTGACGCTCGGCTTCATCCAGAACAATGAAGGGAGTCGGTCGGATCCTCAACCTGCTGGAATCAAGACGTAACTATTGCCTGTCCTCCTTATTGCTACATTAACTCCCTCTGAGGAGGTAATTTCCTGGGTGTAAAAAGGTCAAACTACACCAGAAGATGGTGCATATCATCCCTCACACTGAGAAAACCCTCCAACAGTGGCAGCTCATGTAGAAAACAGAAGTTTTGTGTTTCTATCAGGTGTTCTGCACAGGAAACACTTTTTACACCTTCATGTTTTGACCGCATTTGAACTTGACCTCATCTGCTTATTGGTCCACTGTTTGTTTACCAGCAGGTTAACATTTTACTCGAGTTTTACAGAATAATTCCAAAAATAAATGATGTTGTCTACCTCTGAGTGGTTCCCAGTGCATCAAATTTACACCCAATAGGATTTTGCTGTAATTTTTGCTATTATGATCCATTAAATTACTATATTATAATTGAGCTTGGTGAAAATGTTGGTTTGTTTTTGTGGTTTTGTCATCATTTCTCTCACCTATATTTAACCAAACAGCTTCACTGTTGACATCAGAATACACAACAATACTTGGTTCATTACAGTTACAATTCCTCAATTCCACAACTGCCTCAGGTTGAAGTTTTTGGTTTAAAAACACAGCACTTGCATCTTACTTACATCTTTTTCCATGCAGAAATGGGAAATAAAGTGATAAAGAGTGGCTGCCAGATGCTTTTCTGGAATGTGACATCACTATCTTACCTAAACTCTACATAAGTTATTACTCATTTGAGTCAATAAGCTTCATAAAAGTCCCTGTCATGGTGCTCCTTTGCTCGCTAAATTCTGATTAGCTGATCGATTATTGACTCCTGGCTTTCTTCATGATGCCAGTCTTCCTCTTGCTGAACGTCGTGTACCCCTTCAGACTTCTTTCAAACGTCAAACCCACCTGCTCACCTGCTCCTCATTCTCCAGTCACCTCCTTAGCATTTACAGCAGTAACTTCCACTTGGTCCAAGCAAGTTCTACAGTTGCGTTCCAGTACCAATCCCTTTTTGATGGATTTGGATGGAAGGTCTGTCCCACTACATGGTATGTCAAATGCAATATGCCAGAAGTACCACACAACATCTGGTCTTATGTTGCAGAATACAAGCCAGTGTGCTGACCTACAATCCTTTGTACAGCGGCTAAGACGTCACATAAATAACGGTGAGTAACAAACGTAAACTACCGACAGCTCACAAACAGATGACGCCTCATTTCACACAACAGACTGTAACGGATATTCGAGTCAGACGGACAAAGCTTTAGGCGCAATATCAACACAAAGCAGCATGTCCCAGTGGTATGCATGCTGCATGCAACAGTATGTATGTTGTGAAGGCAGCTGCAGTATGTAGAACATGTATGGAATGCAGACAACATGTACCTGTTCTTTCATTCCTGTTACCTGTTCATGTGATTTTAAACACTTTAGTCTGAACTGATCATCTTCGTGTTAATTAAAGTTACTGAACTAATCCAGCCTCACTTCTGTTGTCCATCAGTGCACTGGAGCTGTGACAAGTTACAATTTTAAAAGCGGCAAGTCTCTTAAAGTATGGTCTATTATGTTAATGCCCACACACATGTCCACTGCAAAAAAGAGCAATACTGCAAGTATTCTAAGCTTTTACAGCCTTCATATCAGGATTAAGTGATTCTAAATAGAGCTGCTGTGAAGAGAAGGAATAATGATGATGATGATTTTGGTTTGTATCATGCAGAGGTTGTATGGTGGACCACAGCACAATGCGCACTTGAAGAGAAAACACAATCAGCAAAGAGGCACTTCACAACTGTTTACTTCTCTCCTGCGCTCTGTGCTCACATATACTGGATTTAACTAGTCGAATTCCAAATAAAGCTGGTCTCAGTTAGGGCTGTACAGTGGCGTAGTGGTTAGCACTTTCACCTTGCAGCTAGAAGGTCCCTGGTTCACGTCCCAGCTCGGACCTGGGATCTTTCTGCATGGAGTTTGCATGTTCTCCCTGTGCATGCGTGGGTTTTCTCCGGGTACTCCGGCTTCCTCCCACAGTCCAAAAACATGCTGAGGTTAATTGACTATTCTAAATTGCCCGTAGGTGTGAGTGTGTGAGTGCTTGTGTGTCCCTGTGTGCAGCCCTGCGACAGACTGGCGACCTGTCTAGGGTGTCCCCTGCCTTCACCCGAGTCAGCTGGGATAGGCTCCACCCCCCCACGACCTTAGTGAGGATTAAGCGGTGTATAGATAATGGATGGATGGGCTGGTCTCAGTTATATGTTTTTGTTTTTCTTGTCAGACAGCTGAATAAGTATGAAATGAGGAACAGCTGTCACCTCCAAGCTGCTCGTTCTGCACCGCTAAAATAATGATTTTATAACTGCAACGTCAACAAACTCACCAGACACGAGTTCAACAGCTATATTTTTTTAATAAAATTTGACCCCGCTACCAAAGTCAGACCAATTACTGAACAAGGAGTTTCTTTAGCTGTTCGGTGTTTGTAAAATACCTGTGCTGTCTGTGTTGTAATTTGTTTAATTTATAGCCATAATTTTTAACAGACATTTGTATTTCTTTTGGAGTTTCACAAATAAGTATTTTTATTTCAGTTTTTTTTGGCATGTTGTAGTTTCTACTTTAAAGCTCCAGTTTTCCAATTTAATGTGCAAATCTTTGTTTATATCTTGTACTGTGCTACAATATATAATGACATTCTGTTTTAAAATACAGTGAACCTAAATTAAATGGTCATTTTGCTTTTATGGAGGCTATTTAGCATTTCATAATAATTGGTAAAATAGTTGATGAATTAGTAGACAAAAAACCCTAATCTTGAATTTAAAACTAATATTGAGTCATATTAGGGTCTATTGTACTTACTAAATGTTTATTTTAAATAAGAAAACATTAAGTTTTATGTCTTAAAATGGGTGAAACAGCGCCCCTCTGGGTTATAATGGCTGCTAAGGTTAACCTGCTTTAGTGGCCAAGCGTGGTACTGCACCCACAATCACACGTAATCACCAAGACAAACCAACTAACAGGTGAAACTGATTAAACTGATTAAAACCCCACAAGCTCACTGCGTTAGAAACGACAAACTGAACGGAGCAGACTGTGGAAGAGAAACCCGGAGGTGAATTAGAATAAGTTAGTTGTTCTATGGCCTCGTACCAAACATTAGAAAGTTAACATTTTAAGGACAAACTTGGAGAGCAGTTATGGACAAGCTAATAGCGTCAGAAGCTGTTGGATATTACAAAAAAGGACCAGAAATATGGACCATGTCATCTCTGTGGGAAGAAGAATTACCTTCAACCATAAATCAGGTGAGTCAAACACACCTTCTGTCTGAGGATGATGAACGTTAGCGTCCATTAGCAGTTAAGGGGAAAGTTAAGGGAAGCTTAATCAACAGCTAAGTGTTTCCACATTTTAATGATAGAATAATTTAGTTAAACCGTAATTGCTGTCTGAAACCCATTTTCAAATGTGCTGAATATTTATTGTGTTCGTGGAAATGCATTTTTTAAAATGCTTTTTGTCTTAAGTGGACCTCATTAGACCAGTTGAGATCTAAAAGACGTATATTCACATTATACTCTGGTGAAATGTGGACTAAATTATCCCTGAGAGAGTAAAGACACATTGAAACACAGCTTCTAATTTCTGATTTGTGAAACCTTGATGCACTTTTTTCTATTGCTTTTTCTCACATCTGGACCATGTTAGATTTTAAACCACTATAGATAGATGGGTTGAATGTGGAGAAAGGCTAATTTGTAAACTCTGTACTGTACTGTTGTGAACATGAACAATGAATATTTCAGTGCTTCTTTTTGTAATTAGACCACATTAGATCAGGTCCAAATCTAAAAACCACAGAAAGAGTGGTGAAATGTGAACTAGATTAGGGCAGATATTAGACCAGGTACTGATCTGAAACAACGATGTATGTTCTGGTCAAATTTGAAATAGGTTGTCTGAGAGAAGAGTCTAGAAATCACAGTTGCTGATTGTGGAACCTTAATTCTATATGTGAAAATGTGGCTTTTTCACATCAGAACTGCTTTAAACTAGGTCCAGATGTGGATTCACTACTTATAGGCTTGACAAATCTGAACTAAATTACTTTAGAGATGCTAAATGCTACCATACGGCTAAAAAACACTATTCATACACTATATATAGACTGTTTAAATAGATTTAATTCTTTAAAGCATAATTTCTGATTTGTGAAACCTTGTTCTAGTTCTAAAATTGCAAAGAAGTGCTTTCTGTGCATTTTTTTTTACGTTGTGTACCATATTACCTGTTAATGATCCTCTGTGGCTGTCAGTATTTCATTCCTTTCAATGTGTTTGTTATTTTTGTCCTTTTCTATGGTTACCTGGGCTCTGAGGCTGTTGTGTTGCGCTGATGTCTACTCACAGAGTTAATCATTTAGTATGTTGCATTTCTTATTTGTGGAGGTCCATATGAACCTGTGTGATGCTCTAATTGCTGCTTTTGAGACTTGGTTGTTGTTCTTAAACTGTGCAGAGTAAGTCATGTATGAGATGCATGCATTGATTCTTTCATGTTTACATCTGTGAATGCTTTTCACTCTCAGTATTCATTACTGATGTTGTTATTTTGCAGGACACTGTATATGTCTTTACATGCTATAAAGTTACACGTGAAAAGAAAGTCATGTACAGTTTTATCATTGGACTGTTACATGGATTAATATATTCTATTAACCCAGAACAAAACCACACATCTGGATTTATAACTTCCTCTGACAAACACATGAATTAAAAACTACAGCAGTGCTGGGAATTCTGCAATATTTTCATAAAATTTGAAGCTACTACTGAAGTTGGAGAACAACTACACAATAAGGAGGTTTTTTTTAGATGCGTAATGCTTGTAAAAATATCTACCATGTCCATGTTGACTTTAATACACAGACTTTGCTCAGAGGTATAGTACAAACTTGTATTTCTTTTGGAGTTCATGTTGGAGTTTCCAGTTTAACTCCACAGTTTAGCACTTTAATATGCAACCCTTTTGTTTATATATTATACTTTGCTGCATTATATAAAGACATACAGTTTCAAAATGAAATAAACCTGAATTAAATGTGCTTTTTTTGGAGGAAAACTTGTCATTTAAATACTTTTATGTAAAGTGATGGTTCAGAAAAAGGGAATGGGAAGTTGTGGTTTTCTGCTGGCTGTTGTACGGTCAGCTGTTTTTTTTTTTCTTCTTTTTTTGCACTGTCAATCACAAACGCAGAGAGAGTTTTCTTCCTGAGGGGAACTCATATTTAACAGGGATAGAACCAGGATTTACACAGTTATGGTGGAATTAATAATCTCTGCAGTATTTTGAGCTGAAAATTAAACTGTGGGACCCTGTGAGACTTGAATTAAATGGGAACAATATGGGATGTTTAATTAGTTTTAAATAATACGGTCTGACTGTGTCCTCCTCTGATTCTCCTGCGTCAGATGAATTTACTGACTTCCAAGCTAAACACTTTGTCGTCTCGTCAGGACGGATTCAAACAATGTTCTACTAGCTGTCAATCATAGATGCAGAGAGAGTCTTCTTCCTGAAAGGGGCGGGGACAGCAGTGGCTCATTGGTTTTCAGAGCAAAACTTTAAATAGGGCTAGAACTAAGAGTTATACAGGTGAAATGAGTCATCTTTGCAGTATTTTGAGGTGGAAAATGGAAATGTAAGACTTACTTTAATTTGCTGAAAAGGGGCAGAATATGGAAGTTTTGAATGAAAAGCTGGAACCAACAGAGGTGGAACCTTAGCTGTAGCTTGCAACACTTTTGTTTTTGTCTGTTGAATGAGTGGATGTGTAGCAGAGGTGAAGCGGCGTTTGGAACAACAGTTTACTCCTCTCAGAGACATAATTCCTGATTTAAAGCAGCGACACGCTTTACGTGAGCTGTTACTTTGTCCTTCCCTGCCCGTCCTGCTTCAGATGAATTTACTCGCTCCGGCTGATTTCCACGTTAAACACTTTCCTGTCTCTCGTCAGGACGGATTTAGACAATGTTCCGCGACTATATTCATTTCTCTCTAATCGTCTTTCCTCACCTGTCCTTGTGTTACCTGCCCTTCTACCCTCCCTCCCTCCCTCTCCTTCCTCCCCCTTTCTTTCTCTCGGCTGAGCGACTCGTTGAGATGGACGTAATGAGACAGGTCCATGCAGGGAGGGAGATGGAGGCAGTGCCATGGAGGAGCCGTAAACAAGGTGAAAAATAATCAGGTGACGGTGGACTGCAGCTCTCTGAGGGCCTCCAGCAGCCGCTGTGCAACAATGCATCACTTTCCCCTTTTAGAAATGACTTTTTTACCTGCAGTCAGTTCTTGTTAGCTCCGTCACACTTTAGACCCTTTTTTTGCCTCTATTTGTTTTCACGCCTGTCTTGATTTAGCACCGACTCGCCTTCGTACATGTTTGCTGTCGGCAGATTTGATTATTCTTATAAATCATTTCTTACATTTTCAATCTGTGACCTTTTGCGAGTGCAGTGTTTCAGTTTTGGTGTTTAAGATCGCACCTTTTCAGACGCTGTTCCAGAAAATGCATTCGATTTAAATAAGATTGTGGGAAGGATTTTACTATATTTAAACAAACCATATTTCTGTTGTTTAAAAAATTATACTGAGATTATTATTAAAACCCACAGTAGCTGGAAAATACTGATGGATGGATGGATGGATGGATGGATGGATGGATGGATGGATGGATGGATGGATGGATGGATGGATTGTACATTTTAGATTTAAGAAAAACAATGAAACGAATGTGCAAATCGAAGAAAAAAGGTGCAAATATTGCTGGTATTTATTATTGTATTCATTTCTATTTACTCTTTTGTTCTTGTAAAGTTTGGTATATGAGGAATTTCCATAAAAGCAAAGAATTATGACATTTACAATTAAACAAACAATACTATAAACTATACAATGGGACACATTTCAATTAATATTTTGAGCCTCAAGTCTATAATCTTTTAGACGTTGCTGCTAAAAATGCATTGAGTTTAAATAAGTTGGGTGGATGGATTTAACTGTATCTAAACAAGCCATCTGTCTGTTTTTTAAAAAATACTGTAGAATTATTTTTGCAAACAAAAATAGCTGAAAAATGCTGAGTTAACCATTAAAAGGACATCCTGTCTTATATAATGTAGTTTATATGAACTGATAAGTCAGAGGAACTAAGAATTATGAATATTTACAAGGAAAGAAATGACTCTAAATAATGCAGCAGGATACATTTCTATTAATCATCTGAGTTCCAAGCAGTGTTTGGCCATTTTCGCCTCCTGTCACATTTGTACTCACTGTGGACTCATTTTTTACTCCACTATAAAGATATGATTGTTTTAGACTTTACTGCTAAAAATGCATTCAATTTAAATACTAAACAAACCATCAGTGTTATTTAATGATTGTAGATTATTTTTAAAATCAAAAGTAGCTTGAAAATGCTGAGTTAACTTTATAGAATCTAGCTTTATATATGAGCAACTCCAAGGAATTTCAGTAAAAGCAAAAACAAAAATTACATTTACAAGAAAACAAATGACTGTAAATAATACAGTGAGATAAATTTTAATTAATCCTCTGAGCCCCAGGCAGTTTCTGGGCATTTTGGCCTCCTGTCATGTTTTTACTCACTGTGGACTCATTTTTTACTGCAGTATAAAGTCCTGCACCTCTATGGAAACAGAACAACCATAACTAGAAGCAGAGAGAATTTAAAAATGCTGTGTCTCCCGATGTATCGCATGTTTTCTTCCTCGAGCTGTAAGGCAGCGGTGGTCTGCCTGGGTTGTGGTTTCCTCTTCAGATGGTTTGATGAGCTGCCCTAAAGCCCCCCAAAGGCAATTAAAACTGGCCACTGGGCAGCCTTTCAACTAGCAAACCCACAGAAATGTTAAACTTCAGAAATGCCTCCCAGAGGCACTGTTTCCCTTCGCACTGTGGCAGACGGAGAACGTGGGGAGCCGTGGAAAAAGAGGCGGCAGTGCAACCTCAGAGTATTTACACTCATTTAAATTAGTATGGTTTTTAGTTCAAGTTAGCGGAAAAAAAAGGATCTGAGACTTTTATATAAAACTCATGGGAACAAAGTTTCAGAGCAGACTTTGTTTGGCATCGCTTTATTACTTCAATATTTAATAGCTTCGAAATGGTTGTTTGAACTTCTCCAGTGATCAACATATTACAGTGTGATGTGACACAGACTGCACAGTTTGTTAAACACTCACTGTTCTCATTTCCCAGAGAAGTCTGTCTGATCGAACTAAAGGGTTCTTTTTAACTGTATTTACAAGACAGTTTGTTGACATGAAGACTTCGCAGCAAAATGACCAAAGAACACCAAAGAAACATTGAAAAGGAAGGTTTCATTGCAAAAACAAAAGCAACAGTTGTACGGCTGCATAATTAATGGACTCTTACACATTATTTTGGCTTCTCACAGTTAACATGATCGACTGTGGTACTGATGTTTATAACGGACTCGTATAGCAGCACATGTAGATAAAATGACTTCAGCTTCAATAAATCAGATATTAGAACGCCCTACTACACTCTTTTCAAACTATTTTCCAGAACCTTCCTGTCATGTTGCAGGTCAAATTGAATAATTTTAAAGTAAAAATGTCTAAAAACCCGTTTTTAGTATGAAACTTCTTCTGCTTGGCTTCATAAGTGTGATCAGCATATAAAATAAGAATGGTTCATTTCACACATTCACCCTGAAACAGAAGAGGCGTCTCGTGATCAACATCACGCCCTAACCCTAACCCTAACCCCTAACCCTAACCCTAACCCTAACCCCTAACCCTAACCCTAACCCTAACCCCTAACCCTCTAAATATGAAATAAAAATTTTTAAAAATCGATATCATGTAAAAATATTGTAATTTATATGTACATCATTCCAATGCACATTTAAAAAAGTTTAAACATGCATTTATTTATGAAAAACAAGTGAATTATCCTCATTGAACCATGACCTGTGAGATACAGAACACCACTGCACTAAATATTAACAGAAATGATTAATAATGGAATTAATAATGATATAGACACAATATATATTAGGATCTTTTGGTTTCTGACATTTTTGGATAGTTAAATATGATCCAGGAACCTCATTGCTGTTCCTGAGAAACCGGCATAACGAGGGTTAAATTCCTGCGATGCTGTAAATGGCTGGAGACTAGAGGTTTCTCAGAGTAGCCATCTGATCAGCATCCATCCAGCCTGGACGTGAGGCATTCAGGAGCGTCTGTAAATTCTAATGTCTACTGATCAGCATCCATCCAGCCTGGACGTGAGGCATTCAGGAGCGTCTGTAAATTCTAATGTCTACTGATCAGCATCCATCCAGCCTGGACGTGAGGCGTTAAGGAGCGTCTGTAAATTCTAATGTCTACTGATCAGCATCCATCCAGCCTGGACGTGAGGCATTCAGGAGCGTCTGTAAATTCTAATGTCTACTGATCAGCATCCATCCAGCCTGGACGTGAGGCGTTAAGGAGCGTCTGTAAATTCTAATGTCTACTGATCAGCATCCATCCAGCCTGGACGTGAGGCATTCAGGAGCGTCTGTAAATTCTAATGTCTACTGACTAGCATCCATCCAGGACGTGAGGCATTCAGGAGCGTCTGTAAATTCTAATGTCTACTGACTAGCATCCATCCAGCCTGGACGTGAGGCATTCAGGAGCGTCTGTAAATTCTAATGTCTACTGACTAACATCCATCCAGCCTGGACGTGAGGCATTCAGGAGCATCTGTAAATTCTAATGTCTACTGATCAGCATCCATCCAGCCTGGACGTGAGGCGTTAAGGAGCGTCTGTAAATTCTAATGTCTACTGACTAGCATCCATCCAGCCTGGACGTGAGGCATTCAGGAGCATCTGTAAATTCTAATGTCTACTGACTAGCATCCATCCAGCCTGGACGTGAGGCGTTAAGGAGCGTCTGTAAATTCTAATGTCTACTCATAAGGAAATCTGGGTCCAGTTTTATTTATGTTTATCATCAGAACAGGCTCTGAATTCAGGTGAGAAGTTCTATTGTGATGGAGATAAAGACAGTAAATGAAATGTAGCACAACATCCAACCTCACAGTCCAACATCCAACCTCACACTCCCACATCCAACCTACATTTCATTAATATTTGCTTGTCCGTATAAATAAACAAGAAAATATCCTTTGCTGTCAGGTATGAAAAACTGAAAAGTGTGTCTCACTTTGATTGCCCTCCATCTGTGATGTGTTTAGTAGCCTGTAAACCCTGAGAACTGTTTTGTAGAGGAATCCCATGGGAATGCAAACTTTACTACATGAAGTGTTATAGTCTGTTTAGTGACGTATCGGCATCAAATGGTTATTTCACCAAACAGCCGTCAGAACAACTCATCTTTGAATTTTTTGCATAAATTATACAAACAGGGTAAATTGAAAGGATGCACCTGCATTCATGTCAGCAGAACTGCATCTTCTTCTGAAGTTCAGTTTGTTAAGCAGAGATCAGCTCACAAAGCAGATTTTGGAAGATGGTCGTGTTTAGAATAAGAACCCTCAGGTTTTTGGGCCATTCAATCTCAAATGTTAAAATTTCCAAATTTCAGTTTCTGCTCTATTATCTCTGATGGGCCTAAAAATGTTATTGTATAAAATGTGGATATTTATAAAGATATTTGCCATGTTTTGGTTCAGTACATCAAGCATTTCATTTTTTAAAACTGCCCGTCGACTCACTTTTACACTTTTATGGTTGAATGATGTTATCTCAATTCAATTTTCAATTCAATTTATTTATATAGCGCCAATTACAGTCAAATTGTCTCGAGACGCTTTACAGAACCCATATTCCTGAACCCCCAAGATCTCAAACTATTACAGATAAAAGCTGTAAATTTTCACTGATATTCCTCATCATGACATTGATTTATAATCTATAATGTTGAACAAATGGATTAAATAATCTTTGATTATGCTTGAGTTGAAAAATTAAAAATAATTAAAGCTGTCATGAAAATTCAACAAAAACCTTTAGAATACAGAAGTCAACTAGTGACTATTTTCTGAACCGTATGTAGCTGTCTGACACATTAATCTAAACTAAAACAAATAAAATACATTTTAATATGAAATGCTGGGTCACAAGAATGAAAAAAGTTATTTTTGTTGAACTTTCAGAACTGATTGAACAGGTATGACAAGTTGTACCACAAAAGTATTGATAGACGAACTGAAGTAGGACAGAGGCAGTTTCAAAAAAATGTCTCAAAATATTACACTTATCTAGCTAAAATTTCACAGATTAAATATCCACAGTTTATGATAAAGTTTCAAGCAAATCAGAGACTGTCGAGGAGAAGACTTTTCTGAGGGTTTTTTTTGGGTCAATGGTCATTTCTGTTTTCAACAAATAATGTTACGAGAACCAAACTTAGGTACTGGGTGATACCGGAATTCTGAATATATTATTTTCTATTGTACTGAAGGGCCCAGAAACACTGCAGCTGTCATGTGTAGCCTAAAGGAGACTGTGTTTTCTCCACAATGGCGCTGGGAAGTGCAGCTGGACCAACAGGTCTGCTGCTACTTGTGGGGAAAACAGTACTTCAGATTATAAACAATCAAGTGTCACTTTTAAAACAGAAAGGAAGAGGAAACGCCTCTGAAACATCCTCAAAATGTTCAGTGTTTGTGACCTGTGACAGCTCCACTATTTCACACATAAAGCATTCACTAAAGCTGAAGTTAACTCATTCAGACCAACTCCTAATGTGATGGCTGCAGCTGATAACCGGTTAGCAGCATTACTGTTCATCCTGTCAACATGGAACTGTGTGTTGTTGCTCTGTGCTTTACTTAATGGCTTCCACAATATCAGAATGAGGAGACAAATGAAGTCGACCAACACACCCACAGCCGGCTATATCTGAAGCTTTTCAACAAAAAAGCCCATCACAGCCCTCAGAAGGAGACTGTATGATGACTTTCATAATACAGTACTGTCAGTTTTAAATACTTGGAGGCTACAGTCAACACTTTATTGTTGTTAGAGACGCCATACGTGGGAGTCCATTTCCATTTTTATTGTGCTTTGTGAGAACAAATTTAAGGTGTTTACTACTGGATTTGGTCTTCCAGCTTTACAAGCCAGCAAGAGTTTTAATCAGTGTATAAACAGAAACTGGGGAACCAACAGTCATCGAACACAAACACTGTACGGCCCTACTGCCCCACTCCAGGTGAAACATTCAGCATGAGCAGCTACCTCATCCTCCACCTGGTTTGTTTACTGGCTACAGCTGCTTCTGCTAACCCTGAAATGTCTGTGTTCTGACACAAGAGTCCTCATGCACTCCCAGCATCTGAGGAACTGAATATCTAGTGAATTATTTTTATTTTTGATGGCAATGTCCCCACAACAACAGGAAGCTCTGAGATAGTGGTAACTTCAGGAGCCATTTGAAACCAATAAAGAAGCCTGGGAGGCTTAATTTGCTTTTTGTCTAGTCTGTTGTGCTCCTAAACTCAGCTGGTGTTTACATCTGTTTGTATCTCTCCTTTTAATACAGCTGGATGTGTGCAAATAAAGCCGTTCTCATTGACATATTTTTGTTTTTCTGTTGTCAGATAGAACGAGTATAAAATAGTGGCTGAAACACAACCAATTAAAACTGCGTGTTTACCAGCAGTCACCTCAGAGCCATTTCCAGACTGCTGCACTAAAATACTATTTTATATCAGCAACGTTGTCCAACAAACAGCACCGTGTCGGCTGTGCTGCTCCCATCCTGTGATATTTCCATGTAAAATGATCCCTCAGAGAAGGTTAGAAATGATAGAAAGTCCTGGTCTCATACACTCATTCATGTCTGTCCACTGCTGTGTGGCTAACTGTCAATCACAGACACAGAGAGAGTCTTCTTCCTGAAGGAGCTGTGGACAACAGCAGCTCAGCCACATTTAAAGCTGCAAACCATGAAAAATCTAATTTACAACAGAAATTAAACCTGGAGTTATACAGTCATAGTGAACTGAACCATCTTTGTGGTATTTTCAGCAGAAAAATTAAAAGAGGAATGTGCGAGAGTTGAACTACTTTGTGGAAGAGGGGCACACAGTATGAGACCTTTAATACGTTTTCAGATTTTTTATTGCCCCTAGCTTATTTATTATTTGCATTCTCTTTTCATATATCCAGCAGGCAGACACTGCAGTAATAATTCCAAAATGAAAGAGGCTTTTTTTGGGTCACAATAATGTTTTAAACACCAGTAATGCCTTCTTTCATTACTCAAAAGCTCCCGCCAAGCTCTTTTAGATGTTAAAATGCATTAATTTCATTATTTCTTTTGTTTTAGTAATGGAATTGGTTTCAAGGATCATAGAATTTCAGTGTCATTGGTACCAATTCCCAAATTTCTGGTACTGTAACATCCTTATTCCCCAGACCTGTTGGCTGTAGCTGTTAATTTGGTAGTTTTTCCTCTGTATTGTATGAAACCCGTCCAAAGTTTGGTTGCTTTCTTAGTTTAAATGTTGGATTGCATGCTTACTGATGACTGGGATTTGGTGACTCCCCTTCCAATTCTGAGCCGTTTAGTCAGGTTTAATTTCAAAGTAGCAGTTATGCAAATGCCTGAATTCAGACAGTTATAAGCGCTTTTGGAAATTAACAGAACAAAAGATTTCAGATGTTGAGAAAAACTAAGTGAAAGGGAATTATTGCTGCTGTAACTTTTGAAAAATCCTGTGTAACTGCTTTGTTGGGAAATTGCTCTAAAGTTTTAAAAAGCAGTGATCACAGTGACTCAGAGGAAAGTCGGCTGCATTTTGATGCCTATGAAAACATCTTGTGTGGGAAATGTCTATATGTATTTTTCCATGTTACTGTATTTTCTGCAGTGTTATTAGATATACAGTGAGGTGTCAGTTTTCTTCCCGTTAGAGGTAACTGAGCAGTGTGGTCAGCTCTGATCTTCACCACGCTGCTGCTGGCTGGAAGCGATAACGGTAAAGCCTGGCCGCTGCTTGGCGTGTCCCGCTGCTACACTGCTGCTTTTTCCTCCAACTCGTGCTATAATCAAGGTTGCGGAGGCAGAATCGATTCAGTCATCCAGTTGTGCTGTAAAACCATTTATTAAAACATCAAGTACTCCGCCCTGGTGGATGTGTGCCCACTGATTACCTTTGCAAATCAATTAAGCTACTGAGTAATTGATTGGATACGAGTCCACGGTTCCTGGATCCTTGTGGGTTTTTTGGAGCCAGTAAAGGTCAACATGTTTGGACCAGCTTTTCCCTCAGATTCCTCTCTTTTCCATTGAAAGGAGTAGAGTTAACATGAAGGGTGGAATCAATAGAGAAGGGATTCAGTTTATGTTTTGGGCCCTGTCTGCGGGTAGAGGAATGGATTGTGAGGTTGTATTCGGCAATCGAGCTTAAACTGAACATTTCTGCACAGCCAGATTAAGATCTCAGTTTTCTGACTGTAAGAACACTATTTTTTCCTCTCAAAGTAAATGTACACACAGAAAAAAACTATATTTGAGAAAGAAAATGCCACTTAAAGTCTAAACCTGGTGCATTTCCATTGTGACAGTGTTGTGGAAATCGGTTTGACTGAGCACTATTGTAATGAATTCGATGCACAGAATGGAATTCAGCGTTTCGTTATTCATGTACTGGGTTTTATTTTACAAATACTGATGGGAATTAGTGGTGAGTGGCCTCTATCAAGCTGGGAAGAAATTAAAGCAGACGGTCAGTGAGCCTCCGTCGTCCTCTGGTGTCAAAATTGGCAAAAAAAAGTGTCAGATATTCCAGACAACCTGTTTTAGGACGGCCGAATTCCCGGCAGCATGAAGATGTGAACATCAGTGCAATTAAAGACAGTCCGTCATGACTTTCATTTTAAAAACCTGAGCACCGGTTGAACGCCGCTGAACTCGGGCTCCGCATTAGTGGCCGCATCCTCTGAGGCCTTTGCCATCGTACAAGAAGGCAATTATTCATTAAATTAGTGTGGAAACGAGCTTCTGGTGGTTGTGTACTGATGAATTACAGTGGCCAGTAATTTGCACGGTAATTAAAGATTGGAGCTCCTCGCTGCGCCGCCAGCATAAATCACATTTGCAAAGATGTCCGGTGAAATCTGTGAAGCTCCACCTCATTACTGCTCAAACTCTGTGTTTGAACTTAAACCTTTATCACAAAGACTTTTCTGGAACCCAGCACCAGTTTTCCACCTGCAGTAGGATTTCAGGGGGAAGCTTTCATCAGAAGGGACGAGGTCTATATCTCACTAAATATGTTTTCATACACCAATAATTGCCTGAATTAAAATAACAGTCATTACTGACGTTGTCACACCAAAGGGGAGGTTCCTGATTAGTCACAAGGAGCTCCTGTGCAGTCTCTGATCCATTCATTCATTTATTCACATTTTCATCTAATTTTGTGTTCCACATGTGTAGCTGTCTGCTAATGAGAATGTGTTCATTAGCGCCGCATGGCTGCATTATGATTGCAGGGATTGTAGTCACACTGGACAGCTTAAAATGCTTTGATAGTGTCGCTGTCTGTTTTAAAAGGAAGAAGAATGAATGAAAATAAAGGCAGCACTGTGTAGAACAGTTATTGTGTAAAACTGGCTGCTGCTACGCTGTCAGTGCAGTCTTTTCACTGAATCTGGCTCCAAGAGGTTGCAAAAAACTGGCACTGCAATATTTTGTTTTTCTGTGGTGTGAAAAAATGCACAAGTTTTCACCAGGTGACTTTAAAAACACTATTTGGAATTAATTAATCATGAATCTAGGGGTGGTCTTTTAGGCTCCCCTAAAACCACCAGCTGCAGCTACATAGAAGATAAAAATAATTTACTTTTACAGCAAAGACCTTTTTTTATTTTGTGCAAACTGTTTTTAATCTTTCTCATTTGGTTAACACTGTTAAAGGTATCCAAATTATTATCTTTTGGTTTTGGAAGGCATTTAAATCTCAGAACTTTGTGGAGCTGATTTAAATGCTCAGACAAACCAGTTGTGTTGCCTCATGCAGTGAAAAACACTGTCAACAGAGAAACTGTTTTTGGTCAACATCATGTCTGTAGCTGAAATAGTTCTAGACTTGCACCATTATGGCCAAAATATTGACATCATAATTAGAAAATATTTTTGATGCACTTTCACATTTACGTAAACAGAGCACTGTTTTCACATCTATGCTGTGCTACATGCTGCTAATATATAAATCCGTATCAGAGAAAGTCCAAAAATAATCTTCACCTAAATTCAGTCCACTGTAATTGTATCCGAAACACTATACTTCTGAGTATCTGCTTATTGATCGACTCCAGCAATTCACAGATGTTCTTTAGACACTTCATATGTAGGCTATGAAAGATGCTAGCTGGTTAGCTGTGCACAGAGAAGCCTCTAGTCTCCACTTAGTTACTGCAGGACAGCAGTTTAGACAGGTGTGTGACCTGAAACTACTCTGATAAGAGTGAAATAAGATGTTTTTATACCAGATTTATCCTGGTTGAAATGAACTGCCTTATCTACAGAGGCTCTTCAGTAGTTGTTCATCTGGCAAGAAACAATCACAGTTTAGTTTTTTCACAAATGAAGATGGTCAACTATGATCATCAGCATCGTAGAGGCTCGTCTTCATTTCATTGTGAGAAACCAAAATTGTGATCATCATTAATATTCCATGGAGTGTGCAGCCCTACTCCTGATGTTTTTGCATGTGAAGAATGTCAATAAACTGGTATCTTCTAAATAAAGTTAAAAAAGAAGTCGGCGAAACAACAGTAAACTACACTCTGTCAGTCGGACTTCTGAAAAACGCAGCGTTTGTTGCCTTACTTTACTACTTAGCTGCTGTTTTTAACTGTCTCAGTGACATTACCCCGTCAAAACTTTCTTCAACTAAACAAACTCTTAAGTTTTACTTTTTAACCCTCTAAACCTACAGAGCAATCTCACCGCCAGCAACCTCAGTCCTTTATCCACCAAAGTAAAGCTCGTTGCCAGAAACCTTGACGTTTTAGTTTACTCAGACCTCAATTTCGCTTCCCATATCAAAAAGTTATCCAGTCTTTCTTCTTCCTAATCAGACCAATCCCCAAGAAAAACGTATTCATACACTCATCTTTTCCCGTCTCGATTATTGTAGCTCCCTCCTTTCTGACATTCCCAATAAGTCCCCCTCTCATCTCCAAACTGTCCAGAAGGCAGCATCTCGGCTTCTTTTAACAGACGGCATCACATCACACCTGTCCTGACTTCCCTCCACTGGCTTCCTGTCTGCTTTAGAGTTGGTTTTAAGATGTTGCTGATCACTTTTAAAGCTCGTCAGGGTCTCGCCCTGAGCTACGTTTGTGATCTGCTGACCCCTTATGGTGTCATGTCGTTTATTCCTTTAATTTTGGAGTTTTTAATTTCTAACTTGGAATCTTCAGTCTTATTCTTCAGTTTTTAAACTGCCTGGTTCTTTTGTTTGATATACGTCCTAATCTAGCTAATTATTCACTTAACTTATTATCATTTTTACGATTTATTTCATTTGACTTCTTTGCCTTGACTCCTTTTGCTTGATTGATTGTCTCTGACTGTCAGAGCACCTTGTGATCGCTGTCCTTAAGGGTGTTATATAAATAAAATCATTATTAACATTCATGTATCTCTATTGCACAAGCGCACATCTGAATATCAGTGCTGACACGACATATCGTGCACTTGTAGTCTGAGTTAAGTGTAGAGCTAGAGCCAGGAGATGATTAGCTTAGTTTAGCTTAGCATAAAGCCTGGCAGCAGGAGGAAGCAGTTAGTCCTGCCATCCACCTACCAGCATCTGGAAAAGAGAAATGTACTGTCTACATGTTGTGGTTGCAGAGGGAGTTATGGTCTGTAACCACCGTGAGGTTATCAAACAACCGGCTGAAATTCCAACCACACAACTCCACACTCAGTTTATGCAATATGTTGACAAATGCTTCCCAAAATGTGGTGTGTATTTGAAGCAACTATAGAACAAGTACAACAAGTAAAGGGATTTAGTTGGTGCTCCGGGGCTCCAAACTGTGACCATTTAGTCGCATTTTGTGGCCATTTTTGAACACAGTGCTGCTGAATTTTAGAAGCAGAAGCACCAGTGTGACTTGCTGATATGCTTCTTTTTAAATTTATTTTTGTTCTAAAACTGTCGTCGTATGTCGTGAAACACCAGGAGGCGAGTGTTTGTGTGTGTGAGACAGAAAGTGATTCGAGTGGAGAGCGAACATCAGGCTCTTGCTGTCATAATAATACAGCATCGAGACGATTCCTCACAGATGTCAGCTACCTGCGTCTGGTTTGTGAGTAAACTCTCTTTTTCGTGGCCCTTTGTAGAGAATGAAGCAAAGTTTTGATTCATTTTGCAAAAGAAGAGATCTTTCAGACCCTCCTGTGCCACTACGGTCCCAAATTTCTGATGAGAGCAAATCAGATGGGGAGTCAGAGGGTTGAAAAAAGTAGAATTAGTCTTTCCAGCTCATGCAGTTTGTACGGCTGAGATGCTGCAATGAAAGGAACACTGTGTTCTGTATGTGCTGCTCTCAGTGTCGCCCAACATTTGTGGAGAAAACTAAGTCCCCCGACATAAACATGGAAGACTTGTGAAGCAGAATTTATCCACAGACGGCTGCACTGATGTCTCTTAAAGCACGACTTGTGAATTTTTCCTTTAAGATAAAACAGCAAGTTGTACTCTTCTGAAACTGTATTTACTACCAAAGCATTTATCAGTAATGCAGTTCAGATGGAAGATGGTGCTGCTAAATCTAGTCTGGATTCTTGTACGCTCCATCTGAAGGAACACAGTCAATCCCAATCCCCCCATGGTGAATAAAAGTTAAAAATAGTATGCCATGATGACTGGGAAAAATAAATATGATTAAGGGGCACAGCGAGCACATTTAGTTGGCATCTGGAAGAGATATCAATACCCACATCAATTAAATCCTTATGTTAGTGTTTGATTACTATTATTTGTGGTTGTACTAATTTATTTAGACTTCTCCTGTCTTTGCACTTTTGTAAAGTAAATGCTAAACTGGCTAATAAAGTCTCTCTTGGATCAGTGACTAAACCCCTAAAACTCATCTCTTCTCCTTAGAATTGCACGTTTAGAAGTTTTACTGAGCCTAACAATGACTTTGATGTAACTCTCCGTTGCTGCATCCTCCTGTATGTGCAGATCTGTTGAAGATTACACAGCTGTCCTCATCTCTACCTCCACACTCACCTGCAAATCAAGTACACCTGCACTCATTTGACGCTTTTCAAACACTTTACAACTACGCCACGCTGCACAGTGCTAAGCTGTAATGCTGGAGTAATTCAGCTGCACGTGTTTGAATTGGACCGAGTTGTTGTGGGGCGCCGACAAATCTGTTGTAGAATGGTAACGTATATGTTTGACTTTATGGGGATTCACAATGATAGCAGCATGCTTTGTGTATCATTCAATATAGGTTTTAGAATGAAATATTGGTTTGTACCCCAGTGAACGCAACCCTTCTTAGGCTAGAAATTTTTACATTTGATTGAAAATACCTGAAAACAAGTGTGACATGTTTAGTGACCGTTTACATGTCGCTGAAGTAGCTTTTCCATTTCTCCAGTGGTTGTGTATATTTCAAAAGCTTTTCATTTAATGTCTTTAGCTGTCAGTGAGCACCACAAGAAGAACAGAGTAATATGTTAATTGTCTGCAATGAGGTGAACAACAAAGTCTGCGCACGTATATCTGTCTTGATAATCAACCAGAATGATTTATAGGAGCCTGTCAGACACTGGCAATAATTCAAAAGTGTGCATCAATATTAGGAGTCCATCGATATAGTGACAGGGCTGATAGTGTGTGTCTGTATACACATGCACACACACACACACACATATATATATATATATATATATATATATATATATATATATATATATATATATATATATATATATATATATAAAGAAAAAATAAATTAAACTTGGGACTTGTCTTCACATATTCAAAATAAATATCTCAATTCATCAGTCAGTAGTCAGTTAATCTGAATAATAATTTAAGAAAATACTCTAATTTCTCTGCTTCTTAAATGTAAAAAAAAATCTGGTTTCTTTCCTCCTATGACAATAAACTCAATATTTTTTAGTTTTGGACAAAAGGAGATGTTTGAGGATGTCATATTGGGCTTTGGAAACTACTCATTGAAGAAAGTGAATAAAAGAGAAAATAATTAAAAGAATAATTCACAATGTAAATAATCATTAGCTGCAGCCTTATTGTGTTTAAATAAAAGACAGTGTCTGAACATTTATCCTTCAGTGTTTATAGGCTACTTTTTGTGTGTAACCAGCCATTTAGAGGGGAGGCGGCTGCTTTATAGCCAAAGTACCAATTAATGAAGAAGATAAGATCAACAAGGAAGTTGAGTACAATAAACAAAGGTTAGTGAAATATACACAATTACAAAAAGGCTAGTAAATAAACAGAAATCAAGAACAAAACGCAAAATGTCTGAATGTCTGTGCCTAAACAGATGCCAAAGAATAGTCCTACAAAGAAAAAAATGAATAAATAAAAGTGTAAAATGTAAACTAAATAACAAGACAGATAAACAGAAAGTGAACTCAAAGTAAACAGATGTGTTGCATAGAAATATTGCACTTGACTATGATAAAAATTGCAGCAGATAAAGAAAAATACATGTTGAGTGTCAGATCTGCCAATTAGCCCACCTCATAATCAGTCTTTCTTTGCTCTCTGTTGCTTTGTACAACATTAATATTGTAACGGTAACAGACAACAGGAGCCCTCAGCTTCACTACATTGTCAAACAGCTAATAATGTCGTACGTTATTAGTTTGCATTGTCTTCTCCTGCTGCAGCTGAACATCCAGTATATCTTCTTCTCTTGTACCCAGCTCACAGACACGTCTGTCATTGTTCCACTGCAGTTTCAACATGGAAACACTCCTCTATTGTAATGACTGTTCATTTCACTCATGTTGTCTTCTAGCATATAAGAAGCACCATATGAGCTCATTAACAAGGTAAAAAAACAAAAAGATTTTCATTGGAGCAGTGTGCTTTGAAGTGGTGAGCGTTAGACCATTTATTACATAATTCCGATTAAAAACTGGTTCATTAGAAAAATCACATTACTTTGAACTGTGCAGCGTTCAAACACTGTAAACAAAACATAGCTTTAAGCAGATAACTGCCTGTCATTGGGGTATACAGTGTGTGTGCATATTAACACGCTCAGTGTTGCAGCTAGTTTTTATTCCACGTTGACTGCGCTGATAAAAATATCAGGATTGTCGCTGTGTTTGCAGGACTTTGTGTACATTTGGACTCATGATGACGTGATGTCCAAGTATTCAGAAAGCACAAATCCAGCGTTCTCTGCTTAATGAACTTCCATCCTGTGAGATTAGCATCTTTTGAGTGTTTTTATATTTTCCTCCCTGGATGATAAAGTTAATTTCCACCGTCTCCGTCAAACAACATTTTCAGCGCTTGCCATTGTTTAATTAAGAGGAGGTGTGTGCTGCATAAGAGCACGCTACACTCTGGATGGATGAAGGAACTCCTCCGCTGGGACTTCATTCGGTTTGAGAGACTCGCGTGGGTGGAAGAGAGGAGATTCGCTTGCCAGAGAAACGTACAGCACTCCACCAACACACTGAACGCCCTGAGGGAGTTAAGGCAAAGAATTCCTCCTGGATTTTTTTCTTTCAGTCTCTTGCTCGTTCGCTTTTCTTGCTCTTCCCCTCTTCCTCTCTCTCCTTCTCATTTGGTTGTGGTAATTCATCATGGAATATCAAAACCATTCAAATCTCCAGTGCAGAAATGAAGGCTTCAGAGCCTGTGTATAATTGCTTTCCGTGAGGTCTCGCCATCCCTATTGAACCTTCCTGACTTTCCTGTCCCTTGCAGTGGCACTACGTATGATAAAGAGACAAGAAAAGCTCCCCGGGGACATCGAGATCATGACGTGCACAAAAGGAATGCGAGAGGCCTTTGCTTCGCCGGAACATTCATGAAATTACAAGCTTTTGATTTGCTTTGGTTCCTTTTCATCTGGTTGAGGAACATGCGTTCACACAGCATCCTTTTTAACGCACAGTAGTGGAGATCTTCGAGTCGCAGGACGACCTGAAGGCATGAAATCTGAAAGATGGCCTTTGGGGACAACTTTTATGTTTTTCAGAAGTTCAAATAAAATAAATGATTATAACGAACAATAAGCGTCACATTTTCCATATTTTTCACTGAGTTCAACATTGGTTAAGCAGGACAGGCAAGTAAGTTCCACTAAACGCTGTTGCTTTCAATGCTTTAGGACATGCATTAATTTATTCTTCTTCTGTTTCAATGAAAGACTCATAGTGTTCCAGGGTTAAGTTTTGGCTCATTAGCCTGCAGTACATTTTAGCAGAAAACATACCCTGCATTTATATAAAAGCTCAGATGAAGCATCTGTCAAATCTGCCTCTGAGTTCACTTAACCCTCTAAAAAGCATTCTATTTTTAATAAATCACCCAAATTACACCATTACTCAGAGCCAGAAACTGTACAAACAGAATCTTCAGTTTTTCCATTGTCATACTCATCTGTGACATGACGTTTGGTCAGAAACCTTAACTAAACCTGAGCTTAAAATCTTGGTATTTCACATGCCTTGTTAAAAATGTTTACCCAAAATAAACTGTTAACGGCAGATTCAGTTACGTGGAAAAGCCTCTGTGTTCCTCGGTGCAACCATGAAGCTTTTAGTGACTCAGCTGTGACTTTCAGCTGAACTTCAGGCTGTTTAGACACAAATCATGATATAAGTAATAAAATATCTGGTATGCAGAGCTGCTGTATGTTTCCAGTGTTAGTATCACTGGTGACTACATAAAATGACATTGATGTAAAGCTACTCCAGACAGTAAGTTTGCAGGTAGGACAACCAAACTAAAGTTGTGTTGTCATACAATTGAGAAATGAATTTGCCGCTAACTTTTGAAATGCTGCATGTTTCCATTAGCTGTTTTGAAGCGAATAAACCAGGCTGCATAGGAATGTCAGAAGAACAAAACCAGTTGTTTACCAACCATCAGATAGCCTTGAAGAAGGAACTAAATTTGGTCCGTCTGTGAGAGACAACTGTAGAGAAGTCTTGTTTTCATTAACGCAAGTTGCTATTCTTCTTTAAGGTTGGATTGTACTGGTCGTGTTTTGTGCTGTAGAAGCGAAAACAGCTGATCAGTCATGTGATTTGAACATGTCAGAACCTATTAGGAAAAGGCATTTCCATCTCCCAGGAAGTACATCATCCAATTGTGAAGAAAGAAACCACCTCAAGTATAGTGTAAGAACTTTGTCTTTTAGCAAAACTGAAGACGTTCCTTTTTAAAACAGAAGTTTTTCTCATGTGATCCATCAAAAGGAAATAAGGTAAAACATTGCTCAAGATGCTAAAATGTTTAATTAACAGTAACTCCCTCTGGGTTATAATTGTTTGCGCCGTCAGTGGTCCATCGATAAAACAAACATTTTGACTGGTGCAATTTTAAGTAGCTGGCTTAAAGGAACAAATAAAATCCCTAGCCAGCCAACAAAAGCAGCACAAAGCTAAATAAAATATCCCAGTGGAAACCCATTATTTAATTTGATTTAAACTGGATTTAATCTGGTTTTTCCCACAGAAGTTTTTCAAGTTAGACCCGATCAACATGGCAGTAAAGCTGCTTTGAAGTAGCTGAATTGCGTTGTGTAGCTCTGTGTGATTAACTGCTGCCTCTGCATTTAATCACAATAAAGACAGCATTGGAGCCCAGAGCTTCTTGAGCCTTTGTGACTGCAGAGCGCCAATGGCTCCAAACGCCATCTGTGGCTTTGGCCAGACACTTCCTGTTGTCTGGCGCAGTCACACACATCACACACTCAGCACCGCTGCAGCGACACTTCCAGTCGAGATCCGACAGTCATCTGCAGCCAACAGCCGGATGAGGAAGGGGAAGACCTTCTGGTTTTAACTGAGAGCGCTGCCGAGATGAGAGGGCCTCTCAATTTACCGCGGCATCTGCTCCTTCAGACTGTCCACGTTCAGCCTGCAGGCCAACAAACCAATCCATTCCCTTCTGCTGGACAGGTCCAGTTATTAGAACCTGACCGGAGAAATGTCTTGCTCGCTGGTGACACTTAAATAAATGATAAAAGTGGAATCACCGATGGCCGAGTCAGAAGCAGAACTAACTGCAGATTGATGAATGAATAAATAATTGCTGAATATCCCTGAATCAGTAGATAATGACTAACAGGCTCCAGGATATGATAATGAACACAAGACTAATGATTGGAAGCCGCTGGTGAATCTGCATAGTAACCACTTTCTCAGGAATCGTTTCTGATTCCCTTTGAATTAGTTGTGTAAAGGCACATATCCAATATCCAATCATTGCTACTGACTGGATTTGTTCTCCACTTTTTCAGACAAATACGGAATCTTTTCTCTCCTATGCTGCAAGTTCACACCTTGTAGGAACTAGCTAAAAGTTCATTTTGGTGAGCTAACTGTTAAAAACCAACTCATTTAATTTGTTTAATCCAATTTAATCTCTTATGATTTCAGTAATTGTCGCTGTTATCTACATTAATGTCCTCATCTCTGGAAAACAACATTGAACATCTTGGTTGTTGATAGCTGATTGGAGTTCTGAACCTGGTGTTAGACCCAAAAGGACCGACAATCCTTGAACTCATCAAATGGTGAAAACAAGGGTTTAACTTTTTGCTGTGTTTTCTTTGTTGTTTTATTTTTGTAAAGTAAGACATTAACCTCCAACCAAGTCTCTCTCTAGTGTGGAAATGATGCTCATGTTTGCATTTTCTAGTTGCAAATGTATATGTTCAACATGAACCAAAAACATACATGATGTAAGGGTTAAAACATGCTGAAAGTGGGTTTTATGCCTGAAAAATGTACAAATACTGTGACAGTCATATTTTATGCTAGAAATAAAATATCAATTGAGGGTTATAAATGTAGAAATTTCTTTGAGCCGTGTTCAGGCTCAACACTGCAACTGTCAACGTAGTTTTTTGTGGTAATTTAGCTCCGGCGCTACATGAAAATGTGGAAGACTTAAGTCTTGCACTATGAGAAACAAATCTTCAGCCATTTCTGGTGCTGACTGTTGTTCCTTCCCATCTTCGCTCATAGGAAACCCAAAGGCAACCGTGGATTGTTGGGTTTATTGTTCTCCGTTTATAATTCGGATGGTCTATACCGTACTATGCTAAGCGCTCTAAGATGATATATGTTGTGAATTTGCTCTATATAAATTAAATTTAATGGTTGGCTACGTTAAAAATCGATGAATTGTTAAAATGAACTAATGGAAATTGGTCCATTTGCTGATTAAAATCATTTTTAACCATGATGTTAACAACATGATAGCACAGTTACCTTAGGAGATTGAAGAACAGATGAAGTCAACAGCAATTAAACAGCAACACACAACAGGTCACTGGAACTATTAAACTGCAAAAACAAACTATTGTTATTCAATGACTGGCCTGACAAAATCCAAGTGATTAAACCCAACATGCTGTAGAATGAGGTGATTTTGATGAAATATCACAATTTTAAGCTTAGATTCTCAGTGGATTCATGTTTGCACTGAGGAACACAGAATATTTTTATTTTTTGCATAGGCAAACACTTTATTTTTGGCTAATTTTTAAATGGGGCATATAGAATAAAATGATGTAAATGAAATGTCATGTTTTTAAGCTTTGATTTGGCTAGGTTTTCTGATGGAATGAATGGCCCTAACCCTAGACTGTAAGAAAGTAGAAAATGACATTTTTTTTGTGCTTTTACAGTCCCTATCTGATAAACGATGTCATTTTAGCTTTTAAAGAAAAAGATAGCACACTTTTCAAACCTGCTGGTGGATTTTTCAGGTCCAGAAAGTTGAATGTGATGTTACCACCACCAACATAGTAGCAGTATTTTATGTTCTGCACCTCGTCCATCTTGCATGTCAAGGTCACCTTGCAGTTTGCTGCAGCTGGTTGCATATAATTTCACCAACAGGTGTACAACAAAACAAGCAGCGATGGTTTGTGCTTCAGCATCGTTGTTACACGGACTTAGACGAGTGCCGGGGAATTGGTGTCATTTTCACAGGTTGTATTGGACGAATCCTGGTGAGCTTTATGGACATGGTAAATCACCAGGAGGCGTTTTGGGGGCCAGGTTAGTTGCTGGTGTTGGTGTATTTGTGAAGATGAGGGGATGTCTGGTGATTTGGCCGACGCTCACAGACACTTATCAGGCAGCACTCCAGCCTCCCAGTGAGAGATCCTCAGTGGGAGGCTGAGCGGTCATTAACGTATCGCCCTGGCAACCTGGTGTCCACTCGAGCGCCGCTGCTCGCCAAGGTTTCCTGTCAGCTAAACAAGCGGGCCGTCTGCTGGAGGGAGGGGATCAGCACGCCTCTAATAAATCCCACGGCTTCACGCGCTCATGAATACACGGCAAACAAAGGGTTAGTGAGAAGGGGTCAGGATTTACCGTCATTCCCCCATATGTTGATGTGAGCAGCAGGGGACGTGTTCATTAGCAGCCCTTTTATCTGACTCATCCAGCACTGTTAATGAGGTGCTGCCTGTTACATGCTTTCAATAATGGCAAACATGCTCTCGCTGGAGTACGTATTCATGCTGACATCAGTGCTGCTCTTCAAATTAAATGTGTGAAAATGCCGTGCAGTTCCATGTGGGTGCAGTGCAGACTTTAAAGTGCATGATGGTGTTTAATGGCATTTATGTAGTAACAGCATAAATGACAAATATACAAGTAAGTTGTAGCATTCAGCAATATTTGTTCAGCAACATGTCACTGAGTTTAGAGCCTGCAAACACAAACGGTGATCTGAAAAAGGAAAATTTAGGCCTTATCGTCTTTAAACAAGAAAATATTTTAGTCAGACATCATTTTAAAAAGATATAAGACCAAGAAAGTGGAAAAAAGTAAAAGAGAATTTGACATTTTCAACATTTTATCCATTTTCACAAACTTCTGCAGTAGCGCTGTCAATTAACCCATGGGCTGTTTTACCAATGAGCTTAATAATCTCAGTAAAAGCAAAGTGACAGTTCCATTTCAGTTAATTTTATTTTATCATTTTAATTTATCAAACTGTATGTGTTTGTGTAGCACAGTACAAAAAAAAAATGTTTACATGTTAAAATGCAAAACTGTGGAGTTACACCGGCATCTCCAACATGATGAAAATCAATTAACAGAGGGCTTATTATTCAAGTCAATAGTGCAGCTCCAAAAGAAATCCAGCTTTCTATCAAACCACTTAACAAGAAAAGGTTTGGCCTGTATCTTAAAATGCTCCATGGGTGGATTTTTACAAACACAGAGCAGCTAAAGTACCTCCTTTTATACTGATTGTGTAATTATTCTCTGACTTCGGCATAATTCTATGTAAATACAGTCAAATTTGAGTGTATGCCGAGTTTGTCAGATAACTGGGTATTCAGCTGCTCAGATGTTGGGAGTGCATGGAAACTCTTGTGTTCACTCTTGCAGGCCACAGCAGAATATTTCACTTGTAAAAATGCAACGGCTTACTGTAATTTCTTTGAACAACTTACTGTTATTGTACAGATTTCCCTTGTTCTCTTAAAATACAGATACTAACTAGATCATGACTAAAATAACAGAAAAGATGTATATAATGTTCACATACATTTTTACAAATAAGTTGTTGTTTTACAACGCTTGACCATATATATATATATTTTTTTTTACTGTTTTTAAATTAGCAAAACACATTATTTTATGGATAATTGCATATATTTAAAAGAACAATTGCTATTCAGTGCTGGAAAATTTGTAAGATTTTCTAACTTATTTTTGATTTTCCCTGTTTTGTTGAATTACACCTATCTAGCAAAATTACAGAAAAAAGTATTGATTTTCATGTTGGTTGTAAAAACTTCAAAAAATGACCCAAACTGTAGACAATTCCCACATCAAAAATATGTGTATTTACATATAGCAAATTAAAATGAATGTTACTGTATTAAAATCAGCTAAAATAGCATTATTTAACAGATATATGCCATTATCTTTTGCCAGTTTTGAATGTTTTTCTGGCACTTTGCTGCAAAGATTATCACTTTTTTTTCCAGAATTCTTTTTTATAGCCAGTGCTTTGCTCAACAAACCTCAAAGCTGCATACTCTCACCTTCCCTTGCCTGCTTTTTTTGTCAGATATATTTCATTTACCCGGCAGGAGTCAGTGATTAGGCACATAGTGAACTTGATTTAGTGCTGAAGTATAGCTCACCTCTTTCCTTTTCACAGGCATAATGAACACTTTGGTAGAATTAACTTTATATTTTACAGCTCATTCTCATGCTATAGCTTGTTTATATGTTACATTTAGTTAGTCAGGCCTGTGAAAACAGCTGATCAAAGTCCCAGTCCACTGGGGTCAACAGGATGATAGCAGCAGTGTGTTCCTTCAGAGAGTGTTGAACCTCAGCTGCAGCATCCTCAGCCCTCCCCTCGGCAGAAACCATCTCTGCGTCCAAATAGAGTTGTAGAAACAGGAGAATCCAGGGCTTAAAGAACAAAAGGAGAGGCCAAGTTCGAGTGAGACGGAGACAGTCGGCGAGATTAGAGCCGTCAATCCCAGAATCTTTAGCACCAGCGAGGCCTCCTTGTGGGATCAAGCACAAAGTTGTAATAGAGGCGAAGGAACTTTTCTAGTCCGCCGCCACACTCGGCCGGCCAACCCACTCCCCTCCAGCACTCAGCAGCACCGGGGCTGGAGGTGAGAGGGGTTTAGGCAGGGCGAGTGGGAGGGAAGGTGGGGCGCTGGAGAACTTTCCCTGAACTCTCGCTGGCTTTTCGTCTCCTACTTTCATCTCGGGTCACTGTCAGTAGAGGGTTTATCTCGCTAAAAGCCGCCCAGAGATGAAACAAGGACCGCTGCTGCTGAGCTCTAAGGGCCAGGCTTCCGGCGCTGCTTTTCCTTCTCCAGCTGCCTCAGAGCAAAGTTTTTCTTTGTGTTAAATATGGGCCATTTAGTCCTGAGATATACTAACCCCGGCGTCGCTACCTGATTAATTCACTCGTGACTGAAAAAGTCCCCAAAGCGTGAAATTGTAAGGAATAAAATGGACCGTGCAAGGTGGAAAGGGATCCCTGGAAGTTTCTAATTCCATGTTTTATTCTTTGTAATTGAATAACTAAATAAGAAAAGCCACCGCGAGGGAATACAGAAAGAGAAAACTCTATTATGATTCTGCAGCCTCGCAGATAGAGCAGCCAGGCATGTTGGGAGAAAATATGCCAGCTGGGACTTGATGAATACAAACGCATACCTAGACGACACGTTTGGATCCGTCAGATAAAGACACTGTCAGGAAACAAAGACGCTGACAAAACTGAAAAAAGACACATTTGTTCAGTTCTGATGTACCACCAGAAATCTGACAGTTATTGAAATGACTTGCTTTCACCAAAAAGCCTGTGTTTTCTCACTCGTGTTATTTGGTTATTGTCAGTCCCCTCACACTATTGTTGTCGCAGGCCCGGTTTAACGATAGCGGATTCATCCAAGGCTGCCAGATCATAAAACTGTAGCAGCGGAGCGACAAAGCAAATGACTATCAGAGGTTTTATGCAGCGGCTGCCTGCCTCGCCGAGCCGTACAGGTAAGTCTGATGACACCGATGGCTCACTCAAATCATCAATGCCATCCATTTATCTGCTCCGTTGTAGTCGATGTAATGCTCAGCTGCATCTAATTTGCTCCTGCTTTTACCAATTTTCAACCAGTTTTTAGCTTCACAATGGAATCAGAAATTTGTGTCAGCAGCAGACAATGAAGAGACAGCTTGGAGGGAAAATGATTTCTGCAGACATTATGTAGCGCCAGATGCCTTGGTGCGCATTGTCTCTTTAATTTGGTTGCTGAACCTTGCTGGAACATAATGCAGAGCTTTGACAGCTTTTTTCCCCTCACAAACCAGTGCTGATATGAATAATTGTGCGATAAAATTAACATTAATGGTGCTCTAAATTTGCTGATTTAGTCACCAAAGCACAGTCAGTGTTTGAGTTCAGCTGAAAGGGCTCAATGCTCATGTTATGTAGTAAATAACAAAACGGCTGTTTACAGTAATGAAGAAGAATATATTCAGATCCACCCAAAGAAAGTGAGACATGGTTAAAATCCTACTAGATAGGAGGTTTAAAGTTACTATAAAAAGTATTCGTCACCCTTGGAACTTTTCTACATTGAATCATGGCCTGTACTATTTGGGCTTTTGACAAGCATTTGCCAAAATAAAGATGCTTTCATGTCAAAGTTTAAAAAAAAAAAAAAAAAAAGGGTTTCTGCAAAGTAATGCCAATTAATTAAAAGTGTAAAATGTAAAAATAGTGAGTGCATAAGTACCCCCTCCCTATCCATTGAGCCTGAGTGGATAGGTCTGAATCAGCCTTGTACATCTGCACACTGCAGTTTGACCCCATTGTTCTTCACATTACAGAGATCATGACTAAACGGCTCTTTTCAAGTCCAGACACATTTTTTTTTGTTTGGATTGAAGTCTGGGCTCTGACTTGGCCACTAGAGAACATGAACCTTTTCTGTGGAGCTTTGGCTGTTTGCTGCTGTCATTATCTTTCTGGAAAACAAATCTTCTCCCAAGTCTGATCGCTTCAGCTGCATCAGGTTGTCTTTCAGGATTCTGTTATACTTTGCTGCATTTGTTTTACCCTTGACTTTTACAAGCCTTCGAGGTCATACTACTGAAATACAGCCCCACTTCATGATGCCACCACCACCGTGCTTCACATCATGACGCTGCCACACCATTTATTTATACCATAATTATTTAAGCCAGGCTCCCTGCACTCAGATGATCTCCAGTTCACTTATTGTGTGGCCTCTAGCACCAACTGACTGCACCTGTGTTGAATTAGGTGAGTCAGTTTAATGGTGGCGAATACTTGTGCATTCATTTATTTTACTTTTTTTAAATTATCTGGTGTTACTTTGTTAAAAAAAAAGTTTTCAGTTACACATGAAAGTCCTTTTTTAAAATTTGAAATTCTTGTCAGAAAAACCTAATTAAATTGACAATAATAAAATAGGAAATCTTCCAAAAGGGCTGAATATTTTTTTTAAGGCACTGTAGCTGAAAAGTCATTAAAATAATCCTGATATTTTAGTTCTGGTTAATTTTCAAGGATGCGATTACTGATGGGAAGAATGAGTTCCTTTCAGAATGACATGTTTGTGAATTACTGGTAGCAGAAAAGTACTTTCAGCAGCTTATCTGTTAAAATTACAGCAGAACAAGACAATAAACTCATGTTCATTATAAACCATTATAACCATCCTTGTAATGATGCAAATGTATTGGATTTGAAAGTGTCTTGAAGAGGCTCCTCCAGACTACACCTTTTCATATGGTTTATGTTCTCAGATCAGCCACAACAATAAAACTCTTGTGGTTGTATGAATTAATGTAATTACTACTTACAGCCTCACTGCACATCCCTTTATTGGACGTGGTGATGCAGACTGTTGGGTTTGTTGTATGACATGAGTCTCTCCTGGTGGTTGAGTCTGTGCAGTCACAACATACCTTAATAAGTATAATTACTGAAAATGGGTGTGTTGTGTTTGCTGTCACACAAGAGAAATGAAGTCTTCGTTCATGTAATGTTACTACGGCGTCCTCTTTTATTCTTCTCTTGTAAAACACTACTTATCATGTTAGGAGCAGAGGCATAGATCTGGATGAAACAGTTATCTTTGGTTTATATTTTCCTGTTACTTCTGCGAGTCCAGAGCAGCATTTGCTAACTTTAAGTAAAGGTTTTTAGACAATCACATGGTTTGTGCTGTTTACCTGCTAATCAAGTAATTCTGCATCAGATCAGTAGGTTATCTGAGAGAAATACTAAACGCTATATATATATATATATATATATATATATAACTCCAACCTCAACTAGATGCTAATGGATGCTAGTATACATCATCTGTTATGTAGGGTGCAAGCTCCAAAAAAAACCCGGTATATGAGAGGAATAATATAGTAAGTTCTGCATGTAGTAAACAAGTTTGGAACTGATGTTGCTCTGAATCCATTTTTTTGTCATTTGAACACCAGTGTTGAGGTGTTATATGATTCTGGCCATTTAAATACAAGTATAAGGACCAATCCATTGTTTTTGTTCAGTGTGGTTTTTATGGTTGCTCAGGCAAGACAAGAAAAGCATTCACATGAAAGCAGAAGTTGCTCTCAGCAGGTCTTTTTAATTTGGAGGTGTGATCACCTTTGGTTTCACGTCCAGGTGAATGATTTCGACATAGAGGGTTTGTTGTCTGATTGCTGTATCTTTGTCCTGTTCCATCCTGTTGTTGTAGCAGAGGTGGCTCATGTCCAGATTCCTCCAGTTGATGTGTGAAAGGTTATCATAATCAATAGGAATGATTTGACTCATGTTTAACCTTTAACCGTTACTGCCGATGCCTGGGGTCTTTGACATGAAGGAACAGGAAGGGAAGCCTTGTATGAATCACTGGGCTGAATCCCTGCTGCTTCCTTTGTCTTATCCATGTGTAATCCAAGCCCTCGCTGGGAGGGATGTTTCAGGGAGCTCAGGGGAACACGGCAAACAGGCGTGATCCATCTTGGTGCTAATTAGAGACGTCCCAGTTTCATTGGCGAGAGAAGGACCGGATAACGTCAGCTCTGGTCGGCATACGTGCTCGGGGATCTATTCCTCATCAAATTTCCAATAACTAAATACAGCCATAATGCCCTGGAGGGCAGTCTTAATGACATTAATGGGCACAACAGTGATGCATCTCTGTAGCACCTATAATAATGGCAAAAAATATCCTCAGGGCGGTTCAGCATTTATGCAGCGGTTACCAGTATGTGTGGTCTGAATTAAAAGTTTTCTGTTGTGCATGGCAAACATCACAATGATGAACACGACTTTACCAATTACACCGACTGCATGAAACCACTGTAGACACCTGTTGATTTAAGAGTAGTGCCTCAGATTTCTTGCAGTTGCAGTAAGACTTCATTTGCTGCTACAGCATAGACTACAGATTCAATAGTGTTGATTTAGGTTTTTCTAATTCTTTCTGTTGACAGAAATTCAGTCTTATTCACCACAAACTTTTAAGTAAGATATCAGTCCCACTCTTACATTTGAATTCTGCAACATTTAGTGCAGAAACAGTGACAACAAATCATAAATCAGCTTACAGAACCCATGAGTAAAATCTCAAACTTGTTGTTTTTATCAGATTTTAGAAACTCTCAAACAGAAAAAGTTATGTTCAAGTCCACATAAATCCACTGCATCTGCCAGAGGTAATTACAAAGTGCGAAGTAAGTGTTGTCATTTTGGCACACTAATTTGCAAGATGTATGATGTGTCGTATTAAGAATTCATTACTGAAGCTGTAGTTTAATATAACCATTTGTTTTGCATTGACAGCATGTAATGAAAACAGACATCGTATTGATTTGCTTTACTCGGATACAACCTGTTACAGGAAAGAAGCGATTTACAGGATTCTGCAAAAGTTTATAAACTTGTGGACGTGTCTGAAGCAGCTCTACGGTGTCTTCTAATGCGTGACAACAACTGCACCCCAAACATTTGTTAAAAATACTGCAAATATGTGTGATTTCACCATGACTATAAAACTCCTGGTTTTAGCCCTGCTCTAAACTGGGTGTTTCAGGAAGAAAACTCTCTCTGCATCAGTGCTTGTCACTGCGGGGCAAAATAGGGCTGTTGACACAAACATGAATGAATGTGTTTTTACATGGAGTTATCACCAAATTAAAGCACAGATGTTTAAACTCGGGCTGCACAGTGGTGTAGTGGTTAGCACTTTCGCCTTGCAGCGAGAAGATCCCTGGTTCGCGTCCCGGCTTTCCCGGGATCTTTCTGCATGGAGTTTGCATGTTCTCCCTGTGCATGCGTGGGTTTTCTCCGGGTACTCCGGCTTCCTCCCACAGTCCAAAAACATGCTGAGGTTAATTGATTATTCTAAATTGCCCGTAGGTGTGAATGTGAGAGTGATTGTGTGTCCTTGTATGTAGCCCTGCGACAGACTGGCGACCTGTCTAGGGTGTCCCCTGCCTTCGCCCGAGTCAGCTGGGATAGGCTCCACCCCCCCGCGACCCTAGTGAGGATTAAGCGGTGTATAGATAATGGATGGATAGATGTTTAAACTAATGTTTGGTCAGTTTCTCAGATGATGATGTGGTGATAAAAATCAGTATTTTAGCGACGTAAAGCGGTAGGAAATTCCTCAGAAGTAACTGCTCGTTAGCTTGCAGTCTTAATTGACTGTATTTCATGAAAACTGTTTAATTGGGAATTCATTTGTATTAAAATCCAGTTTTATGTGAGCACAGAGAGCAGGAGAGAAGCTACCAGTAACCATCCAGTCCTTGTTTAATGGTTTTAAAGCAGTCCTGAAGTTTGCATCATCTCTGAATGTCCCTCAGCTTTGTCGTTTCCCCAGAGCTCTGACCTGTGGACATATGGTCACAGCTAACGTTAGCCACATCAACCACAGAGCATGGTAACACAAAGGATTTTCTTATTTTTGTAAATGTAAAGGTACCACTGGCGCTTCAGTTTCTCAGATGCTGGGAGCGCATGAAAACTCTTGTGTTCACTCTTGCAGCAGAACATTTAGTGTGTTTTGCTCTTGGCTGAAACATTTTACAGCTAGCAGAAGCAGATCTAGAAGGTAACTAAACCTGGAGGACTCAGAGGCAGCTGTGCTTCTAGAATAGATCATCTAGAAACAGTGAGGGGGTAGAATTATGCTAATTCATTCCTCAGGTGAAACATAACATTTTAGGAAAATTCTTACTAGACCTGGGAGGTTATCTAGTGTTGTATTTAAGGACTGGCAGAAGAAAACATCTTCATATCGTATATCTAACAGCTATTGCTTGATACCTTCAGGTTTATAACCACAAAACACAATAAAAATGGATTTTTTACCATATAGGACCTTTAAATTTAAGAGAGAGGGAGAAGTGATAACATAAATTTAAAAGAAAGCCTTTGACCTAAGATTCAATAAGCTGCTGTTAGCTTGTATTCTGGTCACGACTTGAGTAGCTGTAGGTTAAACAGCTGAGACAAAGCAAAGTTAGAGCTGCAGTTCCCAAGCTTTACTTAAAGGGATTTCAGCTCACAGCAGAGAGAGAACTGCTGTGAATCAACACTTCTCACAGCTATAGCCTTTATTAAACCCACGGAAACATATAAATAATTCCACTACAGCGAGTGTCTCTTTTGTTTTGATGGCTTGATGAATGCATCAGAGGGTTGCTGGATGCGAGGCGCATCAACCAAAAAAGCAGCATTCATTAGCTGTATATATCACGCATGCACTGAAATGTCACACAGACTGCTACACTGCACCGGGAAAACAAATTACATGATCAGATGAAACATTTCCTTTATGCTGGCACCTTGGCAAGTGACATTCTCCACTTTTTTTTCCCCAGTACATCTCCTCCTTGTGTGGAAAGTTTTGGAAGATTCCGTATCAGACGATTCATATTCACAACTGTAATTCTCTCTCAAACATGTATTTCTGACAAGTCCTTTTGTTATGTAAAACGATTAAATGAATTTAAAGTACAAAGCTGTTGATAGCATCAGTGGGTTTACAGTGGGCCCGTGTAATGAAATTTCTTTTCCCAGAGAATCGATGAGCTCCATTCCCCTGGTGGACTGTGTAATTACAAAACCCTCATTAGATTATGAAACTATACAGCATATGGAGAGAGGAGGAGATTCCTTTGATGTGCTCTTGTAATGACTGCAGCTAAAAGAAGAAGAAGAAAAAAGAAAAGTGAGAATTTCCTGCCTTTCACTTCATTTGAAAGAAATCAAAGCTTTGAAAGTGAGGTTTTTCTGTATTTGTTGCTCCCCTTCCCTCAAATCCTGGACACTCGGAGACCAACAGGGAGTTTGGGATTGACCCTGGAAATTTCAAACAGTTTTGACACGCCGAGGCCAGCGGTGTCACGGCCTTTTGATTCACAGCCAGCGTTTTTTCATTTCGACAAAGGATGCCTTTGGTGGAGAAGAATGAAGCTTGATGTTTGAAGGAAGCACTCATTCCTCCCAGAACATGAGAAAGGCGCTTTAGGCGGCGCTTGTCTTCTGCTCTCGCTGTGTTTCACAGACTCACTGTTTGGAAACGAATAGCAGTCATTCAGTGTAACTATGTTTGACAGCAGAGACAAGCAACAGCGGCTACGGCAAACGCAGAGCATGTTACAAAATGAAAACTGAGGTCTATTTAAAAAGCCAAATACACAAGGAATATCCCCTTTTTCAAATTGTCGACTTTGTCTCTGTCTGGTGAGCATCTGCGGCTCAATAACCTCCTGATTACACCATCTTCTCTGTTGTGGAAACATTTTTGTCTTTCCGAGGAAAAACGGGGAGATGTCAGCAATGCATCAAAATAGTGTGGAAAATCCTGAGCAGTAATCTGGAGCAGCGCCGCTTAAACTGTGGGTTGAGATCCAAATTGACTTACAGGCTTGTTGCTGGCGGGTCCCTTTATGACGAGGATATGAAATTTTTTAATAAGTCTGTTTCCCAGAGCAGGGAAAACTAATTTCTCACTGGGGTCTTCAGCTAAAAACATTTAAGAACCTCTCATCTAGACAACAAAATTCAGTGTAATATTGGGAAATCTGTAGTAGAGATGCTTTTAGGAGCCATGTATTTATCTAAAGGAAGAATTTAACAGACATTTTTAAATGCACAGGACTTTATATAGTGTTTCCCAGTTTAGAGCTGGATCAGGCTGCAGGTTTTCTCTAAATAATCTCATCCAGTGTTGTTCTCTTGGGATTCTTTGCTATTATTGCACTCAGTTTAAAACTACTGTCAAGCAAAGGCCCCATGGACAGTAATTTAAATGATACACAGCCATACTGTCAATGATTAGATAAACTATGAATGATAACTGTGCAGCGACATCATCATAAATGAGAGGTTACAGAAACATTTGATTTACTGTAGTCTGGGGGTTTTCGTTGTTGTGACACTGTTGCTACAAGAGTTAATTCACATAGTTTTGCAAATAATTGTATTTTTGGACAAATAAACAAGATTAAAAGTATTCTAAATCGATGTTTGTATTGTGCATGTACACATCCACCACCGTTCAAAAGTTTGGGGTCACCCAGGTAATTCCATGTTCTCCATGAAAACTCCCACTTTTATCCATGTGGTAACATAACTGCAGGGTTTTCTAATCATCAATGAGCCTTTCAACACCATTAGCTAACACAATGTAGCATTAGAACACAGGAGTGATGGTTGCTGGAAATGTTCCTCTGTACCTCTATGGAGATATTCCATTAAAAATCAGCTGTTTCCAGCTACAATAGTCATTTACCACATTAACAATGTCTACACTGGATTTATCATTCATTTAATGCTATCTACATTGAAAAAAACTGCAGTTCTTTTAAAAATAAGGACATTTCTAAGTGACCCGGGACTTTTGAATGGTGGTGTAGGGTGGTGTAATTATCACTGAATTGCTTTGATCATGCCTCTTCAACTTCTTCACCTCTTTGTTTGGAGATCGTTGCAGTAGATTCATTATTTGTGTGTGTTACAGACTTCCAACCCGAACTGGAAAGGGTTGTGAGCTAAGCTAGCAGTTACAAACCAAAGCTCCAAAACACCAAGATTGCAGTCGTGTTTAATTACATAAGAAGCTACTTTTAGAAATATATTTATGTTAGATTTTATTCACACAAATTCTAAAATGTGTTGCTGTTGCCTGCAAGAGTGAACACAGTAGTATTGATTGCCTTCCAGCATCTGAGGAGCTGATTGTCCAGTGGATTACTGTAATTTTTGTTTGCAATGTCACCACAACAATCGGAAAAGTACTCACGTTTTGTGTGACTGATATGGTTCACGTTACCATTAGCTTTGATTTTATGCCCATCAGTCAGAGTTCTGAGGAAACTGTAAAACTGAGGGACATTCAGAGATAAACAAGAACTATATGGGTTGTTGTGTTTTCATGTCACCTGATGTGCTTCAGTGCAACCTAAATTCAGCCACTGCCACATTCTGGAGACATGTTGGAGAAGGTGCACATATGGGACCTGTGAAGAAGCAATTTGATTCAGAAAACGGTGCCGTTACCATACAGCTGAGAAATATAGTTGACCTAGTAATGCTGCTATATGTAGAAACCCTGCTTGCAGTGTTGATGTTGCCTCTCAACACACAACAGGATCACTTCATAAAACTGATGTGGTCAATGTGTTCGTTCACCGTTGCCCATTTACAAATTAATCTTAGCGTTCATTAGAAGTTGTGTATGCGGTCACCCAACAAATAAAGTCTGGAACTTAAGCTAGCTAATATAAATTTTAATGTTAAGACTCTACAGCATTAGTAATGATGGAGATCAACCTGACAAATTTAGTATTAAAGGTCTGACCCAACAAAATACATAAAATATACATAAAACTCAACAAATCCAAGGATTACCTGGATTCCCTATGACCTTGTGTCGCAGTAAAACCAAAACAGTGACCTGAAATGTGTTAAAATGCCCTCAAGAGCTGAGGGGATCTGCAAAGTCAGTGACACATGTAATATTCTGATCCTTTGTTGTTTTAAAATGTACATTTTAACAGCTTTCAATTAGAATTTGTGTGTTTGCTGCAGCTGTGGCAGCTAGAGAATTGTCGCTGCCACAGTTGGTGTGTTTTTCTGTTATGAAGCATCAAGGTATGATTGACAACAACTCCCCTCAAAAGAGAAAGACAGAAATAAAGTCATTATTCACATGATTGTTTCATTTTGCAAAGAGAAAAGATTGGACCCCGAATGGGTCAACATCACAACAGATGGCACTCTAGAGGATGTAATTTAAAAAAAAAAAAAAACAACATAATTTGAACAACTGAACAAGAAACTACAAAGCAGGAATAAAACTATGGCAGGGCTGCACATTTCAAAATAAACTGGCCATTTTTCCCGCTGATTTACATCAAACACTTCACTTGTCTTCACTGTGTGATTTCCCTACTGTGATAGCAGGAGCCATTACAGGCTTTTTACAGACATGCTGAAAACCAACTTTGGCTGTTGATTTGATAACTGTGGCGTTTCCCTCTGAGATGATGAGTTTGTAAAGGACCCTCGATGTTATAGGGGGAGTTTGAAATGACAGCAGAGCTGCTGATTGAACTCGACTGAATTCACATTCAGTCATCTGATGACTGTCTGGAAGCTGTAGATCGGTAAATTCCCTTTTAGACAGAGGCTTGCACTATTTTAATATATACTGCACACTCTAATATTTCATTGGACTGCCTTTTGCTTTGAGTATGGCACTCACTCGCTGTGGCATCGTTTCCATAAGCTTCTGCAATGTCACAGCACTTATTTCTGTCCAGAGATGCATTCATTTTCTGCTAAGATCTTATATTGATGATGGGAGAGTCGGGCAAAGTCTTCTCCAGAACATCCCAAAGTTTCTCCATGGGGCTGAGGTCTGGACTCTGTGGAGGACAATCCATCTCCTGCTCCCTGATCCACTCATTCTCAATGTGAGCCCATGAATCCTGGCATCATCATCTTAGAACATGTCCATGTCATCAAAGAAGAAAACCTCTACTGATGGAAAAACCTGGTCCTTCAGTATCTTCAGGTATCAGCTGTCCTCATTCTTTGGGAACATAATGCTGGTGAACCTGACCAACCCCAGATCATAACCCTAACCCCCACAGGCTGGTAGATACTAGCCATGATGAGGGCATCACTTCATCCTCCTCTCTTCTTACCCTGATGCCCCCATCACTCTGGAACAGGGTAAATCTGGACTCATCAGATCACATGACCTTCTTCCACTGGTGCAGAGTCCAATCTTTATGCTCCATAGTAAAATTATTTTTTTACTCTGATTAGTGCTGGGCGATATGGAAAAAATCATATATCATGATATGTATTATTTTATATCATGATAACAATATATATATTGCTATACCACAATAAAGTATGTTTTCAATTATTCTCTGAAAAAAAATTCATTGCTTACTTTTCTCCAACTTTATTTTGGAGTGACATTTAACTGAACTGTCACAAATGAGAAACATACATTTTAGTGCAGCAATATTAATGCATCAAATGAAAACAGCTGTGGCGGAGGTACAGCAGCCTTCACATTTTATTCAAAATCATACAGTTTGCATATGGCTGTCTTCTGCTCCGTGTCGGACCTCTTAAACCCAAAACGTAACCAAATCACAGACGTACCCCGTCTTGTGGGTAAAAGTGCTTCTTCTTGGGCTGCCTGCGTAGCTGTCTCTGTCTGTTGCGACTCCAGGCATGAAACTTCAACCTGTTGCATGTCATGAGTTAAGTAACGTAAAGCATGTCGCAAACCGTGAGAATCAAAGAGCGCAAAGCAGCGTCATGTCGCAAAACCACAAGACGGAGCTTCTTTGTGAAAAATCTCTTTTTTATTCTTCTTTATTTTCACTTATACAAACTTAGAGTATGCATAGTGACAAGAAAACACTAATACAATCATCGCAGGCTATTTAATGATATATTTGCTGTAAGAATTGATAAAATTAGGTTAGAAACGATAGAAGAGAAATGGCACAATAGACACTTTTCTATCGTTCCCACGATATGCATCGTCATATCGCCCAGCACTAGTTCTGATCATCCTCACTGATCAGTGGTTTTCTCAGAGCTACAGCGGTTTAGTCCCAATCCCTGGAGTTCCCTTTGTGTTGTGCGTGTGGAAATGTTCTTTCTTTCACTGTTAAACACAGCCGTGAGTTGAACTGTTCATTTCTTACATGATTTCACCAAATGTTTAAGTGATCTCCGATCACAATCATCCAAGAGTTTGTTCCGACATTTCTTTCTCAGAGATGATGGTTCTCCACTATCCTTCAGGTTTTAATAATGCATTGGACGGTTCTTGATAAGATGTTAGTAGTTTCATCTCCTTAGTTGTTTTCTTTGCATGATGCAGGCCAATAATTTGACCCTTCTGAGACAGATTAACATCCTTTCCATGACCACAGGATATGTCTTCCACCATGGTTGTTTAGAAATGAGAAGCTCCTCCCTGCATCAGCTAGGGTTAAAGAAGTTGTCGTCATCACTGTAGTAATTATCCAATGGAAGGATCTTACCTGTTTGCTACCTGTTCTGCAGCCATATGTGAGGTTATGTGTTAAATCCAGGTGGAGACTTTCTTTGAACAGACAGTGTATGTTAGGCTTGGTCAGAGATGTTAGATATAAAGGTCTAGTTGTTGGTAACTTTAATAATGTGTCTTTTCAGTGTAATGATACTAAAACTAACCTTCCAGTTTATTTACTACACAGAACTCAATCCAATTCAAGAGCCTTGCAAACCCTTATCAAGGCTATCACATTCAGGCTTGGATGAGATTGTTTCCCCTCTTTGGTCCTATTAACAGTAAAATGTGTTTTCCAACATTTTTAGCCACCGTCATATTAGAGAACAGCATTCAGTGCAAATCAGTTCTGTCAACACTGTTGGTGGAGCTTCCACAATTACCAGCTGAATCAACACCTCATTGACACAAACCGCGACAAGAGCCGAACACAATAAACTTCATGAAACGCTGAATATATTGCAAGGCTGTTGTACTGGATTAGAGTAAGATACATTAAGTTTGCTTAATAACCCAGCAACCTGGAATGAATTACTTTATTTTGCACTGTGAAAGACAAATAAAAACAGAATATAAAGCGTAAAAATCCAGATTTAAATGCAGAGCAGTTCTTCATAACAGCATGGAACCTATAACCTGTGCCCCCATCCCACACTGGTGGAGTAGAGATTTTTCATACACATTTTTTGCCACAGCAGGAAAAGCACAACCGGAATAAATAACATTAATGATGACTCGGTTTGTTTCAGGAAGCCATGACAGTGAAGCAGCGAGCCAAATTGCAGGATTTCCCTCTAAGTGGAACGCAGCCATTAATAATACAGCCGATGTATTTTTTCTGCTGTGACATGTCAGAAATGTCAGCTGTGAAAATGGCTTAAAGCCCCAGGATTTCAAATCAAGTCTCTTCCAGTTGAAAGTAGGTCTTAAACATACATTTTTTAGCAAGACTGCAGCCATATGTGAGGTTATGTTGTGGTTCAGTAGAGCTTTGAACTCAATGATGCTGCAGGCATGTGAGCAGTTTAGTTTTTAGCTCTACCGACATACGGATATTGAGCAGGTGTGATGGTTTCCTTGTGCAACATTTTACTGTCAGTTATTGGTCAGCTGCAATCAGCGCTACGGTTTTAGCGAGTGGCGGTTGCAGCTAAGAGTCAGTTCAGAAAGTACTTCTAAAACAAAAAGGTGATTTTTACACTGTAAAGTTTCAGATGCCTTTATCACATCAGCACAGCACAACATGAACGGCTAAAGACAGAACACAAGCTCTTTGTAGCATGGAGGCACTTTATATCTATTAGCTTCTCTCCTGCTCTCTGTGCTCACAATTACTGTATATTAATGCAGGCAAAACTGCAATAAAGCTGTTCTCATTTACAAATTTTTTCAGTTTCTGTTGTCAGATAACAAAGCAAATATAAAACAGTGACAAATTCGTCGTAAACATGAGTTAGAAATGGCCGTGTTATGAATTCGACTATAGTTTCATAGAGTTTGAAGCTACTACCAAAGTAAAAGCTGATCTGTCTGTGTAATTTTCCACCATGTTTAATATACAAACCCAACTTTTTTACTTTTAGGTGTGTAATAGAACCTTGGATTTCCATTGGAGCTGCACTACTGGACTTAAATAGTAAGTCCTCTTTGTTATTTGTGTCTATCTGGTTGGAGTTTCCAGTTTAACCCTATAGTTTTATACTTAAGTATATAAACTTTTATTTACATTTTGTACAATGCTGCTCCATACATACAGATTGACAGAATAAAACTAACTTAAAGGAAATCTTAGAGGCAAATTCATTTAGAGTAGTTGACTAATTAGTGAAATTGACAAAATGTTCAATAACAAAAAGAGTCATTAGTGGAAGCTCAAATGTAGAGTATAGTTAAGGCAATGGTATTAGATTTGCAGGAATTTGGACATACGTAAGTCAAACTAAAACTTTGACCCAATGATGGTGCTGGACACAAAGTCAAGGAATCACCAAGGTTATTTGACTTAAATCTGAGAGGTTAGTAAATGTTCAAACCAAATTTAATGGGAAGGCAATGCTTCCAACCTTAAATGTCACCCTCATGATGTCTGTGTAGTTTCTCATTCATCCAGGTCATGGTTATCCAAAGTTGTTTAAATCAATCCAACTGGACTTTAAGAACCTCATGGCGGCACAACAAAAAACCTCAGGATCACCAAAGTCATAAAAATTACTCCTCTCGGAACAGTCAATGTCAACATGGGATGTTCAACCAATTAATTTAGTAGGCATTGAGACATTTCACTGGAAAAGTTGAAGGTTTGCTCTGCTGAATCCACCCTCTGGGATCGTTGTGCTAAATTTCATAGCAAAACAAAAGAAAAATCCAGAATTCATTGGTGCACAGATGGTCAGAAGACTGGAGGCTTTAGTCACACAACCATAGTTTATTACTGATGTCATCACTTACACAGACGAAGGAGGTGTCAGCGATACCTGCTGAGAGGTGATCAGCAAATCATCCTGGAGTAACTAGTTTGAAAAACTGTTTTGGGAACGATGCTGTCATCACCCAGCCGGTGCCCAGATGCTGTGCTTTTAATTTACACTGCTCTTGTCAAAAAAAAACTGAACTCCGGAGCTGCAATACAAAAAAAAAAAAGTCTGAAAAAAGTGGCAGAGAGTGATTTTCAGGGGAAAAATAGACCATAGCTAGATTCAACTTTTCAGTCTGTTAACAGCTGGTAGGTTTGATCAGTTCATACAGCTTTCAGTAGCGGCTTAGTCAAGCAGTCCTTGAATTCTCAACAGTATCTGAGTTGAATGGAACACCTAATACACAGATAATGATGAATGTTCCTGTATTCCTTTGAAAATCACTCTGAATGCCTGCTGCTCGGCCACACATTTTCACCTGTATTTGAACTTTTTGAAAACAAGACTTTGTTAGAGAAGAAAGCCACAAACCGACTGATAAAACAAAAGTCACATTTTGTGTTTGAGTATCTGCAATTCTTACACCAGATACTGACCTGCCGTTCACCCTGGACAAAACTTGTGATGCAGAATCCCTCCTGAAGGACATATTACTCTAGAAATTAACACTGAGGCAAAGTTCATTGTTGTATTCCACTACAAGTAAAGTCAGAGATTAAATCTTGTTGTCCAGTAAGGCTAATCATACGTCGAGTCCTTCAATGAGAACTCCACTTGTTGATGTCCATAGAGTTCAGGAAGAAGCATTCAGAGTTTTTTCCAAAGAATAATTGCAATCCAGAAGAAAGGAAGTCTCTATTTACAGGAAGGTCCTTTGCGTTATTCTTCTCCTTTTAAGATCCGACAGTCCAGAGCTGTTGGTTCATCTATGTCAAGAAAAAGATTAAATCAGTAAAAAAAGTCATGGAATCTATGGCAACACCACAATACAATCAAAGAAAGTCACACACAAGTATTACAGTAACAGCATTTCCTGATTTCTTGTACAAAAGCGTCTGCATAGCATGAAAAAGCACAAATGGAGCTGTGCATTGAACGTACGCAGACAAAGAAAACAGAAAAACAAAAGGGCACGGCCTACAGTAGCAAAACTGAACTTTATCAACTGAAAACTCCCGCCTACACTGACTGACATGTCAAACATGTTGGCAGAGCCGCTACAAAATCAGATGCATAATTCAACGCTGAAGCCCATTTTCGTTCTTGCAGTTTTAAGCTGGCCACAAAACTCATTATCTTCATAGGAAAAATATGACTAAAGGTCTAAAACCCCCACAAGTGACCCTCAGATGAGAGAAACTGTAGAAATGTTGGACGAAACAAAGAGTATGTGGGCAGTTTTGGCTGTTTGAAGAGTCCTAACTGTGGTTGGGTTTGGAGCTAAAGTTTATCAAAAGGGTTTATCCCACAGGAATCATGAATATTTAGCAAATTATCTCCCCAGTAAATAGATTGTGTGAAGTTGATACCCTGAAGGTGACGCTGAGGGAGAGATTCTCTCCAGGCACCAATCTCTGCTCATGAAAATTACATATTTAGACGTTTTCTCCATAAAAATATTCCCTTCATGCCTTAAAATATCTTAAATGTGACTCTGCCTCCTCCAGTGTGTGTCGATCTATGAATATGTAATTTTCGCTCAAAGACTGTAGAACTGCTCTGAACTACACAATGGCTAGTTGTAATACTGAAGTAATTCAGCCTGTTTAAAACTAATTCTAAAGAAGAATAATGGAATCTTGCAAGTTGACAAGATTGATTCCTTATGTTTATTATGTGTGAAACCCCAGCTGTCTGATTTAGAACCTGACTGAATATACCGGTTTCACCAGTATTAAAGGCTGCAGTGGTGCAGAGTCAAGTGGCATCTTCACAGTAGCCTGCTAAGCTAATGAACAAGAACCCCATCATTCTCCTTTCTTTCTTACTCTAACCTACAGTCATGAACAAAAGTTTACATACACTTGTAAAGACCATCACCAGTCTTGAACTTCCAGTGACTCCTATTACTCTATGACAGAAACCCATGATGTGTGCTTGGGGTCACTGTCTTGTTGAAACACCCATTCTGGCTGATGATTTTAGGTTTACCCGAAGGATGTGGAGGTAATCCTCCTCCTTCATTGTTCCATTTACTTTGCGTAAAGCTCCAATTCCACAGAGCATGATACTGCTACCACCATGCTTGATGGTAGGTTTAGGTTTGGTGTTTTGGGGCTTAAAGGCCTCACAGTCTTCCCTTCACACTTATCTGTGGTCATTGTGGCCAAATAGCTATTTTTTGTTTCTTCTTACCACAGAACTTTCCTCTAGAAGGCCTTTTCTTTGTTCATGTGATCAGCAGCAAACTTCAGTTGGGTTTTAAGGTGCTGCTTCTAGAGAAAGGTTTCTCAGCTCATACTAAAGTGAAACATCATGGACACTGATTGCTGTGTTCTTCTAATTTGTTACTGACCTACTTTTGGTGATTCTTGGTGGACTCCTAACCATCCTAACTAGTTGTCTCTCAGCAGCAGATGATAGTTTGTGTTTTCTTCCTGATCGCTGCAGTTCCACAGCTGTACCATGAACTTTATATTTCCACTTTATACCATAGTTTTGGGATTTGTAGCTGCTTTGAATGGCTTCAAGTGACTTTCCTGACTTGTTCACATCAACAATTTACTTTTTCAGATTTGTGTGCCTTTTCCCTTTGTAGTGCTTGTGGCCGAGTATGAGTGGATCAAATGGGCCCTATTTAAATTGGCTCAGAGGAGTCAGCAGCTGTAGTCAATAGTAATCGCTCACGAGAAATTAGGAAGCCGTGCCAGTAAGAAAATTAGATTATTGCAGTCTTCTACATCACCAAAAACTGGTAAAAATGCAAGTTACTACCAAAGTCAGGTAACATTTAAATAATCATTGTTTAATATAATTCAATTGTAGTCTTTGTTAGGGGGTGTAATATTGGCTTGGATTTCTTTTAAAGTTGCCCCACTGACTGATATAATAAGCCTCCTTTTAACTCTACAGTTTTGCTCTTTAATATACAAACCTTTGTCTAAATTTTGCACTGTGTTGCAGTATACAATAATATACAGTTTGTCAAAATAAAATAAATTTAAATTAAATAATGATTTTGCTTTTTCACAGCAAACAAATGTTTAAATCAATCGACTAGTCAGTATAATAGTTGATAGGTGAATTGATCTAAAAGAGAGTTTTTAGTGGCAGCCCCAGTTATGTAAAAATATTGAATAATCCAGCAGTTTTATTGAAAAATATTTTTCTTCTTAACAGACCGATGTGGTTCAACTGACAAAACACTCCAGTGGCTCTTTTTGACTCTGAGAAAAACAATAATTAAGTTGTAAAACACGTGTGGAATTCTTTAAGATTCATCTGCTGAGTAACATCATCATGCATCCGCATATTCTCTACCCGTTAGAACTCTGTACAGTATTTGGGATGAAGGTTTGTGGTCCACGCTGAGGCTTTTCCTCTCTGAGTTCACTGCTGTCAGACACTCTGAAGACCTCCGTTCTCCTTGAGATTAAATTGCCTGTCATGAAGCTCCGTGGCTGACTGGCAGCTCCTCTGCTCTTCTAAAAGTACATTGTGGAAAAGACTCTCGAGGAACGTAGCACAGCAACCTTCATAACGGCGTCCGCTATCGATTCCAGCTGTCTGTCAGCCGCATGTTTGACGGACTGAGGGAAGCCATCGGCCACCTTGTAAGGCCCCCATTATCGATGCTAAACTTTTGATAGAAAACAGACAGTTCTGATAGCTGGTTAGATTAATTCACAAATGGGCTTTTTGACACACAGTGGGGCAGAGTAGCAGCATGCCAGTGCATCTTGTCATATAAATCATCCTCAATTATACAGAGAAGAAAACAATCCGTGAACCATCAGGCCATCACTTGTCAAGAAAACCTGCATAATCATATCAAACGCAGGGTAAAGAGTCTTCATAAATTTAGCTTGTTGCTGCACTTTGCTGGTCGCTGCACAGGCTGCAATAAATTCTTCCCTTTACAGAGTCATTTACATTCGGAGCTGTCACTGTGATTAATGTGGTACCAATTTGAGAATAATTTCAGGCTGAAAAGACAAAGAGCAGTGCCGCTTCTTGTCAGAAGAGAAAATGTCTTCAGAGATGGATCTAAGCTGCGACTCACTTTAGGAGGGGGGGGGGCAATCATTAACAGTATTTGAGTGACTGTCTGAAACAAAGCTAAAAATACTGGGAGGAAACTTGAAGTCTTCCCCGGGTGTTGCGTTCGCCTAATTGGTGGCTGACAAGTGCTGATTTAACTGGCAAAGGCTTCATCTCCATTTAGTGCCTCCAGTAAGGTTGGCTGAGAGATGGAACAGCAGGTGCAGGGCTTGTGTTTGTGTAATTCAGCCGTGTAATTGGCACACCGCAGTGTCCTTCTCAGCAATATGTTTGGTGTTAGAACTACCATGACTGGGCCATTCTGAAGATGCACGGGGCAAGATTTTTATGTGTGAATGCGCTGGTAAAATCAGCAAAAGCAGAAAAGCAGAGGCACCGCAGATATGCTTTTCTCCAAATTAAGTTTCACCGTCTGGACTAAAGACAATTCAAAAACATAATATTTCTGTTCTTCTGGAATATTTAGAGGTGAGATGCTGCTGTGCATTCATTTGAAAGTGGTGTATAAATATAGCAGATTAGCATCACAGAAAAAGGAAAGATCGCAGAATTTATTCAGTGGAAAAGTGTCGGGTGTATCTGTGACATGAAAACCTGCATCTGCTCCAAACAGGTTATCCAAAAAGTTTGAAATGTAAATACTGGATGCCTGAGGTTGACTTTCTTTTTTGTCCACATTTCTTCAGCTCCTTTGCTAGCAAATCTACCAGCAAAACTTCAATCTCCTTTTAATTTCTCTTGAACAACATAGAAAACATTTTGGAAAGAGGGATCTCATTTTCATTGAGGCCTGAATGTTGCTTTCAGGGGTCAAAGTGACAAAAATCCTACAGCTAAATGTGCTTAACTCTCTTATATCACAATTATTTTCATTGCTGATCAAACTGTGCATTATTTACTCAATTAATCAATGAGAATTTTGTGGTGTAAAATGTCAGGAAATGGTGAAAAATGCTCATCAGTGTTTCTCAAGTTCCAAAGTGACATCCTCAAATGTCTTGTTTTGTCCACATCCCAAACATACTCAGTTTACTGTCACAGTGGAGGAAAGAAACCAGAAAATATTCACATTTGCTTAAGCTGGAATCAGAGAAGTTGCTTGAGAGTGAATTTAATATTTGAGAACTAATATTAAGTGGGGGGGGATTCGGTGAGGCGAATATTAGGATTGTTTCATATTGTCAAGTCCAACAGAGGAACACGTTGGGTGAATTGATGAGACAAATACCGATTGCGCGACATCATCCGACGGGGGGGAGTCCGAATATTCAGATCTCAAAAAAAATATTCAGATACAACTGTCACGACCAGATATTCAGATATTCAGGTCCAGCCCTACTGCAAAGTATTAGCATTACAGGAAGTTGTTCACATCTGCTTCCCTTTGAGATTAGGGGTGTTGATGATTACTGGTTAACGTTAACGCGTTAACAGATTAAAAATGTTCTGTGCATTAGCTGTAGTACCTGGCTGAGCCACCAGGTGGAGACTTTCTGTTTGAAATGGTATCAGATAAAGAGGTCACCTGGACTACAGGTAGCTCTGTGTTGGCAAGCAGAGATGCATTGGTGGAGTTTAACTAGTAAAGGGCCACCATGACAAAGTCTCCTGTGATGATTAATGTCTGCTGGCCTGAACTCTCGTATTTTAGAGCTAAAGTGCTCTAAAGTAGCATCACTGTGGTCCAGTTGTTGATCAGATATGCCATTTAAGTGGCCAGTGACCTGTGTAGTTGCTTATGTTATGTTCCTGTGTTCAGATCGGCTTCATTACTGAGCTCGTTTTGTGTTTTATTATCAATTATTGGTTGATTGAATGCTGCTGTGGACTGATTAAGAAAATCTGCATCCCTAATTAAGATCACATGAGGTGATGCACTGCTCCCTGATTGCTAACTCGATAATCTTAATTATATCCTCTAGTGTTTGATGCGCCATTATTTTCCAGTCTTGTAGTCACGTCTGAGATTACAGAGAAGAATATCTGTGAAGTTTCTCCCTATATGAGTGATGCAACTCGATTTCAAACTCTGTCAGGACTTTAAAACTCCTGTAGTGTGAGCCTGGCCTTATTGCAACTTTAGGAGCAAAACACAAACCTTCCTGAGGAATAGTTCTCCCCGAGCTGAGACTTCCTCATCTGCTCAAACTCAGCTGTGAGTCTGGTATGAGCAGGTTATAAAACTAGCAGAAGTACAAACAGTCTAATAAAAAGCAACGCTGTGTACACACCAACATTAGATTTTTATTCTCTCTCATGCCTCACAGACAGTGCAGGTCTCTGATGTACCTCTGAGAATTCCTCTATTTATCAGTCTAAAAGACGCTGTTTAAACTGTTAGCTCTGGCTGCCGTTTGTGGCTTCAAATGTACAAAACTCAGCAGCTCCAACACTTTGCATGTCAGGTTGCTCATCACGCTGAGAGGCGCTCCACACGGACTGCATTCCCCGCTGTGTCCCGGCCTTTATAGTAGCCACTCTCAGCTCTGTTTACACCTTCAGTCCCCGGCATGTTTGCATTGAGTATGGATGCATTTCTGATGTAGCGCCACAGAGGTCAGTGTAGCAGGGCTTCCAGCTTTCTGTTGTTCTGTTTTCCCCCAAAGCTCAGCACAGGTGAAGAAGAAAGCGCGACCCCCCGCTGCTTCAAGCAGTCTGCAGAAAGATTTGAAACTTAAGAAGCTTGTTTCTCTGGCTGAGATCAAAGGTGCGCAAGATAAATCAGCTGGGTAATGCTCGATGCTTTGAACAGGCTGTTGTAGTGTGTTTGAATTGTATCCCTCTTCTCGCTTGTCTTTCCATCTCTGGTGTAGCTACACTGCTGGAAATGCGGTTAATAGTACCCTTAGACAATGAAATAGTAATAAGCCTATGATTCATGTTTCTGTATGTTTCAAACACTAAACCTTGAAATTTGAACATAATAAGAACAGATTAATCACCTGGACTCCGCTGTGAAGCATCTGACGTTACCAAAGCTGGTCTCTGTCAGCAGAAATCTTTCCAGACGTTTGCGTTAAAGAAAGGAGAAGACAGGTTTAGTTTCCTTACTTTGAGGTCTGATAATTAGCAAAAATCCGTTCCCAGACATCACTAGACGTTCCCACTAAGCCTCCCCGGACCACTAAAAGAACAAATGATTATATATAGATATATATGCATCTCATTTTGAGGTCCCGACAACTGCCCTGAATCAATAGCCCCAGACTCCAGGCTCCAGGCAGGTGTGGTGCAGGCAGTTTAAATAATTAAGCACATGGAGAGAGACACAGCTGAAGTCTACGGGTCGTCATAACACAGGGAAGGATACGGGCCTCGGGTTACAATGTTAAAAGCAGGTAATTGGAGTGAGTAATTGGCCAGTTTGGGTGCTCAAAGTGGCCTGAAAGTGCTAAGGAGACATGACAGCCCATTGATTCGAGGCCCCTGAGGGTCCAGCTGCAAACATTAGTTTTTAGGTAAAGTGGTAACAGAAGCCACAGCCTGTTGACCTTGTGGAGCCGGAGTTGTGTCAGGTCAGACTCAACAGGTTTACAGACGATGAAAGTGACGGATGTGTTTGTGAAACTTACCTTGGTAGTTTTGATCTTGTTCCCTGTAGCACAGCTCCAGCCCTTCAGATCAGGAAGAACTTTGCATTCCTCCCCATCAAGGCACGGATGCATCTGACACCACCACTTCTGTTCCACTATGGAGGCTGGCAAAAGGACGGAGAAGGTCAAAGAACAAACTGTCAGAAATGTCTTTGTTCACGCTGTTGGCAATGTTAAAAATCCCCAATACGTTCCAAAGACAAGGCCAGTTTCCCAAAACCCACGGTAACTTTGATTACTGACTGAGCATCGACGTTTAATCAATAATCAATACAGTAATCTGATCAGGTGAGATCGTATAAAGAGCAACAAAAGGCTGTTTTAGACTGTAAAAAAATGTGTTTAACTCAAATATTTTTGTGTTAAGACAACATTTAATGAAATTATGTTCAACAAACAACAAAGTTAAGGGAATTGGCTTTTCTTCTTCAGTCTCAGGTATTTTTCCTACTTACCTAATGATGGACAGTACAGTCAGAAGGGGATAAATGATTTACTAATGAGAATGAAGTTGTTCGGAATCGTTTTATGGGCAGAGTTCACCTAAATTATTTAGCTACAGTTGTCTAACAATTTTATCTACAGGTACAGAGTATAGTTCATAGTCTGTATTAAGCTCAGAAAGAATTCTGTATTAAATATTTCCTTCAATAACCTGGATATTAGCACAGTAAAACATCCAAAATCTGGATAATAATGCATCAGATCATTAAAAATCTGGATACGAACTCACCAAAATTTCAATAACCTGTCGAGACAACAATCTACTGTAGATATTGACGCCCCAAAACATTTAAAACTTGCATATTAATGTATCAAAAAAGGGTATTGGCAGACCAAAACATAAATAAAACTTGGATATTAACACAGCAAAACATTCAAATCTTTCATATTTACATTATAAAACAAAACAAAACACATCAAAACCTCAAAAACATGGATATTCATTCATCAAATCATTTCAAACCTGGATATTAAGATATCAGAACATCAAAAACCAAGATATTAGAGCACCAAAACCTTAAAAAACTGGATGTCAATGTGCCAAAACATTAAAAACCAGAATTTTCAAGCACCAAATCACAACAACCTAGATATTAATGCACCAAAACATTAAAAACCTGGATATTAACATGCCTAAACATTCAAGTCTTGGATATTTACATTATAAAGCATAAAACCTGGATATTACCACATCAAAACATCAGAACCCTGGATACTGATGCACCAAACAAAAATGTGGAAATCAAGACTTCTTCACCTCCAGATCAAGTGAGATAGTATCAAGAGCACCAAAAAATAAATCAATGCAACAGTTTACATATTCTTTTTTCTTAATGAAGTTATGTTCAACCATCTATGTTGAGTCAGATGACTTTTTGTTTTTTTTTTCTTCAGTCAAATCCACAAACCCAAGTATTTAAGGTGGAACCAAAGGACTTTTTTTCTTATGTACTTATTTACCATAATTATGAACAGAAGTGATGTTTTTCTCCTGACGTTTGAAAAACTAACTTGCTACAAGTAATGGATTAAGTGATGATCATTCCCATCCTTAGAAAAGCATCATCTGGAGCCAGTGAGTTGTTAAAATTCTATCATGGAAAGTGACTAATTGATTTTTCACCTTGTAGTTTCAGCTCTGCACCAGTTAGTCGAATTTAAATTTCCTCTTGACGTGAAGAGCCTGAAATGAGGCGTCTCCTCAGATATCCGTCAAATCGTTGCCGCCGTGTCTCATCGGGCCCCGTCACATTCTGACAGATGAGTGATGTAAGATTTGCTTTTTGACTGGTAATGCTCTCATCTATTTTGAGGATTCAAATGGATGAGAGGATGGGATGTGGAAACAGGTGCGACTCCACTCACAACCTTCAGCTGCAATAAAAACACCGCCTCAGAAAACATCAAGCCGCTGCGATGTACAAGACACGAAGACATTTAAATTTGGCGTATTACAGAGGTCGTTATCCACATCTCCCTTCACCCGCATTAGGGTTCCTCCTAATGAAGAGGATGGTTATTATAATCCACACATACCAGCAGAGCCTCACTGGAGTAAACTGCTCAGAATGAAGACTTTATGACATGAGGGAATCGGTTTGTTTTATACAGCCGTGGTTATGGCAGCGGTGCGGTGTAAAAAGTGCATCAGGTCAACTGCGAGCAGATGGTGGTTGTGTAACAGCGGCTATTAAAAAGCCACAAAGGTATCTCATGAAATCAAATGGCCTATTGATGACCAAACATACAAAAAAGTGCATGGGATTCATTCCACTTAACGGTTAATGATGCTTTAAAAACACGAGGGCAGCTCAGGCTGAAAACATCTGGGAGCAAGAGGCTGACTTATGCTCTCATCTATTTATTTTAATGTTGAATTTTTTCCACTGGAGCTGTAAAACCTGCTGGTAAATCTTTGCTTTGACCTTGAGCTCATATTCATAAATGAGCTGAAATGTTTATTTTGCATGTCTGTGGACGTTCAGTTCTTATGGGGCCAGTACATGATGACAGCACATTGATATAATCTGTTCCATACTTAGAATAAAAGGACCTGTTGAAATGTAGAATAATGTAGAATGTTATGACTCCATGTTGGAGTCATAATATTAAATGCCTTAATTCTGCTTGTGTGCTGGTAAGAAAGTGAGATTTTTCAGGTACTTTTTCTTCCCCTGCCATGAAAGAGGTGCTTCCAAATGCAGAATTGCAAGATAAAAACGCACTACTTTTGTTTAAAGTAGATAAATCATTCACTTTGCAAATATTAGTTTGATGGGTTGACTTGACGTGATAATTTTGCATCAACTTAATATTTTGTGTAATTTCAACTTGAATTTCTGCATTATAACTAAACTCATGATGTAGTAACAGAATGACGGTTAAGGTTGTGAGTTAGAGGACCTGTAGTCTGAACAAGCATGATACAAAGGACATTTCAGAGTGACTATAATGTCTTTTTTCTTTTTTTTCTTTTTTTTTTTTTACGAGTAAACTCCATGAAAACAATGAATTCGGGAATATTTTCAATTGTTACAGTCCTGGCCGAAATTATTGGTACCCCTGGAATTTTTCCAGAAAATTGTTGCAATTACAAATGTTTTTGGTGTACACATGTTTATTTCCTTGGTGTGCACTGGAAAAACACAAAAAAGCAAGGGGAAAAAAGCCAAAATTAACATAATTTTACACAAAACTCAAAAAATGGGCCGGCCAAAATTATTGGCACCCTTTTAAAACTGTGGCTAAATCATTTTATTTCAAACGTGATGCTCGTTTAAACTCACCTGTGGCAGTAACAGGTGCTGGCAAGGTAGAAATCACACCTGAAGCCAGTTAGAACGTATAAAAGTTGACTCAGCCTTTGTGTTGTGTGCCTATGTGACTCACACCAAGCATGGAGAAGAGAAAGAAGAGCCCAGTGTCTGAGGACTGAAGGAGCAAAACTGTGTAAAAATATGAACAATCTCAAGGTTACGAGACCATCTCCAGAGATCTGGAAGTTCCTTTGTCCACTGTGCGTAATATAATCAAGAAGTTTATAACCCATGGAACTGTGGCTAATCTCCTTGGACCAGGACAGAAGAGAAAAACTGATGAAAGAATGAAACCCAGGGTAGTCTGAATGGTGGATAAACATCCTCAGTCAACTTCCACACAGATCCAGGCAGATCCTGCAGACTCAGGGAGCAAAGTGTCAGCTGGGACCATACGTCATCATCTGAATGAGAAGAAGATCTATGGCAGGAGACCCAGGAGAACCCCACTGCTGACAAAGAAACATAAAAAGCCAGACTGGAGTTTGCAGAAATGTACCTGAGTAAGCCTCAGTCCTTCTGGGAGAACGATTAGTGGACAGATGAGACCAAGGTGGAGCTTTCTGGAAAAGCACCTCATTCTACTGTTTACAGAAAACAGAATGAGGCCTACAAAGAAAAGAACACAGAACCTACAGTCAGACATGGTGGAGGTTCAAAGATGCTCTGAGGTTGTTCTGCTGACGGTGTGAAGGAATCATGAAATCTAGAGACTATCTAAATATTTTGGGCCCCAATATAGGGCCTAGTGTCAGAAAGCTGAGTCTGAATCAGAGGTCATGGGTGTTCCAGTTTCTGCAAAGCTACAAAAACAGGAAGAGGCATAAAAGTACTGACGAAAATCCAATCTAAGCAACTTGTGTTCATAATTATGGTAATTAAGTACGTAATAAACACAAAAAACCGTCTCAATAATGTGGAAAACATGTTGGGGCAACTCAGTTTTTATGAGTAATGACCTTAAACGCTACCAATCATTGGGTAAGTGGCAATTAAATATACCTTTGATTGGAGGAGAAAATGTAATTCAACTAACTCAACGCAGGTTGTTGGTTGAACATAATTTTGTTAGATGTTGTCTGAACTCAAGAAGATTGATGCAAGCTGTTGCCTTGATTTTTTTTTTGTTCTTGATACTATCTCACCTGATCTTGGTGAAAATACTTCTGATTAAATCTGAAAATGGAGTCAAGAAGACGTAAAGAAATCTAGTTTCCTCTCGGATCACTTGAATTACAATATACTGAAGAACCCTTCATTATTAAGGATTTTATTAAGGATATTTTGCCCAAAAGACACTAATAAAATACTGCCTGCACCAGCTTTAAGCCTTCTTCACTGTCATCACATGACTGTGACAGTAGAAGCCCCATGATTGTACAAGAAGTTGAAAACTTCATTCAGTAAACTTTGCTTGTCTTTCTGTGGCTACAACTCATTCAGATCACTTCAAGTTTTCTCAGATGTCTGGAGGTTCGTTTATCTTCATAGATAAAGAGGTTGTCTCACACCGAGTGCAGCTAAAGGTAATCCCTGGTTGTAGAAGAAAGAATAATTAAAAGGTTAAGTGCTGATCTTTTTTTTTTCCTGAGATCACCCGTGGAGCTTTAAACCGAGGCCAGCGGCTCACAGCTCTAATTTGCAGAAAATGTCAATAGGAAAATGTCAAGGAATAGGTCAAACATGCCTGGGTCTAGAGTTTAGCCAGAAATCCGCACTTTTCAGACCAAAGTGAAGCAGCCACTTGTTGTAGCCGGAGGTCTGACATCAGCATGCTAAGAGATCTTCCAGGTGGTCGACTCTACCGTCTGCACCGGACAGTCAGTCGTTTATCTGTGAATTAAAACCCTCCAGAAGCATCTTTCATCACACAGCTTTCAGTTCTGTGTTCATAATGGCAGATATAGTAAAGCTGTTGCAGACTGTCGTCACAGAGGACAGGGAGTACTTCTCACACTGCGGTATCACTTAAATTAGTGTTCGCACTGATGCAGATGCTTTAGTGCTGAACAAGACATGTCACTTAATTCTACAACTACTTCTGCTACGTTATGAGTCTACAACTAGCTCTATGCCTTCTGGCAGTATTAATCACACTGTTGTACATTTTAAAAGGACAATAGCAATGAAGAATTAAGAAAAACTAGAACAGCATAAAGCTGTACGTTTAGATAAGCTGGAATTCTGGAATTATTTGACTGATTTTTGAATTCTGAAAGCCAGTTGTGGGGAGGTTTGAAGAAAATCATATCTGTGATGATTTTTTTAAAGATTCCAATTTGAGAGTTTCCCTCAAAATATATTTAGGTACAGATGTCTAACAGTTTAATATATATATGCAGACCTGGATGTGGACATGCCAAAACATCCAAAACCTGAATCTTAACAAACTAAAACATACATAGTATGGATATTAATACACTACAACATAAAACAACTGGGTATGAACGCATCAAAGCATATAAAATATGTATATTTTTACACCAAGATACCAAAAACCTGTCTAGTAATACACCCCAGGGTACCTAAAACCTGGATAATTATACACCAAGGTACCAAAAACATGAATATTAATGTGCAAAAACATAAAATAAACTAGATATCAATGCTTAAAAGCATCAGAAACATTTATGTTGACATACCAAAACATAACAAACTGGTTATTAACGCCCAAAAACATTACAAACCTGCATATTAATACACCATGACATCATGAACCTGGATGTTAATGCTATAAAACATCAAAAACATGGGTCTCAACATCCCAAAATAGAAAAACCCCGGATATTAGCTCGTCGCAGCGTTAATAAACTCGATATAAACACACCAAAAAAAATAAAAAACCTGGATATTAATACAACCTAGCATCATAAACTTGAATATTAATGCTACAAAACATCAAAAACATGGATCTTAACATGTCTAAGAATCCATAAATTGGACAATAATGCACCAAAACAACAAAAACCGGGTAGTAATTCAGAAAAACAATAGAAACATGGAAGTTAATGAGCCAAAACATAAATAAACAGATTAATAAACCACCAAAATATAAAAAAAGCATCAATAGCCTGGATATTATTTTACCAAAGCATCAAAAAACTAGGAAAATTCCAAACATACTCTGGCTCCAGACTCTCTAATGTGGAGATATGCTCTTTTTTTTATCATTGTAAACGTATTTGGGTGGTGTTCTTCGGACAATACAAGCAATATAAACAGTCCAACTGGGGCTACATAAAGTAGTGATGGACATTAACCAAGGTTTCCTGACTTTTATAGAGGCTGAAAAGAGAAGAAGCTCATTTATCTTCTCATCTTCTCTCTACATTGTAAACGTTGCCCTTCGTAGAACTGCAGCATGTTTTCATGTCAGGGATATAGGGAATAGCTAATTAATTAATCAACAGATTAATTAAAAACCCACAGGGCAGCAAGATTTCAGTGAATAATTTAGGTGTTTAGATGTAGATATTTAAACGGGAATGGCAGTTATCACCAGCCCCGTCCTTTCATTACTGCTTTATTACCTTTTTTGGATTCTGTCAAACAATAAACTCCATTCAGTTTTAGTTTGATTTAAAAAAAAAACAAAAAAACAAAAAAGGTCAATTACAGCACCTTTTAGACATCAAACTGTGTGTGTGCTGACACTTGCCGATGATTTCAGCAAAACTATTCCCTAAGATTGGTGGAAGGGAGTATCAGCAAAAAAGAAGAAGACAGACAGGAAGGATCTGCCGTGAAATATCCCGGTGTCTGGGTCGTACCATCTACACATGACGGGGCCGCTCTGGTGGTTCCGGCCACTTGTCCAGGGAAGCAGGAGCACTTCACAGTTTGCGATCGCTCCTCGATTTTGTTCTTGTTGCAGCAGCGGTGCAACGCCACGACCTCACAGGTGCCCGTTCGGACATGGTGCGCTGCTGGAGAGAGAAAAGAAAACACAAATAGGATAACCAGCTGTAGTCGATAACCAGCTGTAGTCGATAACCAGCTGTAGTCGATAACCAGCTGTAGTCGATAACCAGCTGTAGTCAATCACCAGCTGTAGTCGATAACCAGCTGTAGTCGATAACCAGCTGTAGTCGACAACCAGCTGTAGTCGATAACCAGCTGTAGTCGACAACCAGCTGTAGTCGATAACCAGCTGTAGTCGATAACCAGCTGTAGTCGATAACCAGCTGTAGTCGATAACCAGCTGTAGTTCTGATCTGCACCCACGCTGCTGCTGAGTGTCCGCGATGATTCAAAACATGTCCAGAATAACGAAACAAAAATGTCCAGAATGATCCAATCTGACTCAAATACTGTCTAAGCAAGTCCAAAATTACTGTAGAATAGTTGAAAATTATTCTAGTTGTGTTTGAAAGACATTTTTTGAGCCGTCATGAACAATTTGATCTTGGTTTGAAGTCTGTGCACATCAACAGTAGAAAGATGTTTCACCATGAACGTATCTTCCAACATCTTCCATCCATCACAGAAGGTTTCACCTGATTTTTCTCTCTTTACGTGTTTATACATGGAACATTCTGTAAAGTTGTTGGACTGAGATAAAAGCAGATTTATTAATTTAACCTTTATTCAGATGTGTAGGAGTCACTGAGGGTGTGCACTCATTGGCAATAAAGTGGAGAGTGCATCAAAACAGAATAAATAGGACAATAATGAGAAAACAAATAGTTTCAAGAGCGGAGCAGTTTGTAATAATGGATTTAAATTAGTGCAGTCTGTTAATGTTTGTTGGAAAATGTAATTTAAAATGAGTTTTCACAGTGGAGGCAGCAGAGGCCAAAATATCCTGAGTTTTAGTCTGTAGTATAGGTCCAAATCCTGTAAAAAATAATGCTAAATGCTGGGGCACCACCTAATAAATCCCCATGATAATGCAACAAGTTTCCATGTTTTTGTTATGTTTACAATTATTAGACTTAGTTTTACTTGAGATCATACATATTTCTTCAGATTTTCATGTTTAATCAAGAATATTTGCATGAGTGAAAATGGAATTACCAACACACACATCAGTGAGTCACAGGAAAAAAATCATTATGAATTTAAATGTTAACTGAAAAAAGCAACAAAAAAACCCAAAACAAACAATACAAACCAGGCCAAAACTTTAAATAGCATCCACATAAAAATAGACTTTATTCCACATGGCAATTTATTTATTTTACAAAGTTTGATTGTAAAATCACATTTTTTTGGACTGGTTTAAAATAAGCAGGAAACTGCATTAATTTACAGATGTTTGCTGTAATCTAAAAGGAACATTTTGTGCCTTGAGGACTGAAAATTGATTTTTTCTTTTTCATATTTTCTTATTTAATATTTCACATGTTGACTGTTAAAAAAATAAGAATACAGCCAAAAGTGTACATAGGATCCACATCAAAATCTGAGTTTTCTACATTTTTTTTTCTAAGTGCGACTGTAACATCACAGGGTTTTTTTTTGGTTTTTTTTTTTACTGGATTAAAATAAGCCAAAAATTTCATTATTTTACAGATATTTGCCGTAATTTAAAAGGAAAATTTTATGCCTTGAAGACTGAAAAATTGTAAATAAATTTTTTTTTACAGATTTTACGACACTTTATTTATTATTTCTGACATTAACTGTAAAACAACAAAATAATAAAACAGCCAAAGTTGTAAATAATGTCCACATGAAAGCAGTATTTTGCTCTTTCATAATGTGTGAACATAAAATTCCTGCTTGACTCCATTTAAATCAGCTAAAATGAGAATTCTTTTACAGATATTAGCTGTTATTTTTACATGTTTTTACAGTTTGAGTGTTCCACCTTTATACACACTGTTAAGAACTGTTTTCATCACAAAGGTGCCATTTAAATGAATAACTCCTCAAGTGTGATTTCAGATTTCTCTCCACAAGCAGCAGCCTTAAAAAAAGAAACAAACCCTCAGATATGTGAAGGCGAAAGTGCAGCGCTGCAGTATTTAGAGCCAGTTTCCAGATCATGCTCCATTGTCTGAATTATTTAGAGCCTGAGCTGCTCCATTCTCTTTTAATTGCATGTGACATTTTCATGAGGTGTCCTTCTGCAGTAAACAGTAAATCTGAAACGACTGCATGAAAGCGGTGCTAACTGTCTGCACTGGAGCAGCTCCACTGCACACACTTCATTTCACTTTCACAACAGTTTCTGGCTGCTGTAACGAGAAACTACTGATACTAAACAGCTGCTTTTTGAGACCAACTGATATTAAATGTGATAGTATTCAACACAAACATGCACATCTTTCATTTGAGCCGTGGAACTCATTATTTTTATATCCAGATTAACTGGAAATCTAATATTCTTTACACCATATTGTAGCTTTTCTGCACTGTGTGACTGCATAGCATCAGATATTTTGTCTTTCACTGCTGCTAGAATATGAAAGAAGTGAACAGCAGGTAGGAGAATACACTATAAACAGCTGAGAAACATGCAAAAAAACAGAAAAAGGATGCTACGTTCTGATTATGCAACCTTTGATAGCTGCCACGGTCCCCCCGTCCTTCCTCATGCATCAGAAATAATGCAGGTTGTCGACGCTCGCCGCCGCTCTGCCCCGAACAAGCAAAGATATGAAACACAAACCCACAGCAGGCTGAGCTGCTTTAGAGGTTTGTGAGGGAAGCTGCTGCCAGGAGCTTCACACTGAGAGTCTGCAGCGTTTCTGACTGGATTTGGAGTTCTACTTGGACGCCTGCTCGGCCTCCCCTGCCAGCACCCACAAAGAAAAACATTTCGCCCAGAAGTCCATCTTTAAACCCGCTGCCACTGAGGGGATCCTTCCTGCCCTCGGCTGCCGCAACAGTTGTGTTTTGCTGCTTCAAAGTTTTATAAGACGCGGTGGCGTGAAATTTGAATAACAGGATGCAGAGGCACCCTGGTGGCAGAACATGACGTATAACTGCGACAGCCCCGGTTTAATTCTGACTGGGGAGCTTTTGTTGCATGTTCCAGCCTTTTCTGCTTTTCCCATGTTTACTGTCAGCATCTCAGCTGTCTGTAGACACAAAAAGCAAAATAAAAACTTCCCTGCATGAAAAATTAAGGACATATTTTGGAGAAAGACACTCAAAAGGAAAGATGCCTGAGCTGTCAGTACTGATACTGAACTGATATCACAGCAAAGAACTAAAACTATACAGGGTTTATGATCTAATTACCATGCCAAATAACCCATGGCCCGTCGTATTTTAAAAAGTGACTAGATCGTCTTCCCATCACTTCCGACTGTGCTCGTAATAACTTGTTTTGTTCATTAAGAACACTTTTTTAAAAACAAGAAAAGCACTCAGAGGCTGCGTGTGTTCTGCATGTGTACGTTATGTACGGATACCGGATCACGTGACCTAAACATGTAGCGGGTGGCAGGAACTGATGGGATTCAGAAACACCCCCACAATTTAATCAGTTGTTCCTTGAATCATTTCTGATGGATAAGTCCTGATAAGTCCTCAGCAGTGGATTTGTAGTAGGATCACAATCAGCTGATGTAGTGTTTACTTGTTGTCATGGTTACAGTGACGCTGTGCCGCTATCTGTCAATGATACAGAAATCTGTAATAAATCCGTGGATCCAGACTATAAGCTGCATCACTGCCAAAATCTAATCACTTGGTCTTTGTGTCATTTCTGAGCTTCCCTGGAAATTTCATCCAAATCTATAAGTCTGTTTATGAGTAATGTTGCTGACAGACGGACGGACGGACAGACAGACAGACAAGCCAGTCGTCACATAACTCCACTGTTCATTGGTGGAATAATAATAATAAAACTATTGTTGTTATTGTGTTATTTGCGAGGTGACCGGTCCGTAGAAAACTGTCTTGCTTAAAATCGGTCTGTAAAGCAAAAAAAGGCTGGAGACGCTGATTTAGGAGATGAAAGTTTATTTATCTTCAGTTTATGGAACATTTTGATGATTTTTTTGAAAGTAGTTGGACACTGTTAATAGTAAAAAAGGGGTAGGGATGCGCTGTGTAGTTTTTCAGACTTTCTCAGACTGTCGAGTATAAATCATGGATGTAACGGTGTTTATTACTGGAAGTGGACCAGTGCTACACAACATATAGTTTGACACCGTAATGTTTGTTGAGTGAAATATGAAGTCAGGCCAATTACCTCAGACTTCACCAACTGTTTTTGCTATTTAATGCAAAAAGAAAACTCGTTTCTCATTTTCCGTAACTAATCGAAACATAATTTACTCTGATTTAAGAGTCTTTTGATACACAGAGTTGTTCTTTTCTTTTAAATTTTATTCAGAAGACTTCGCAAGACTTGTCAACTCCACATGCACCGAAAAATGAGCGAGAAAAGGAAGATTTGAAGGCAAAAACAAACACAATGTCAGTTGTATAGAAATAGATGGAAATATTTCAGCTACAGAAAGCATGATGTTGAAAATTATTCAAGACTAATTATCCTTTCCAATTTAAGTCAGCTAGTGAAAATTCCTGTTCTTATTATTATTGTATGTTTATTACAGGTCCAACCAAGCCCTAAAGTATTTTACATTACCTTGCCTGCAGGTAAATAAAGGAAATCATTTGTAGTAAAAATGGACTCTTGGAAGAGTTGTTATGTAACGTTAAAAACCTTTCATGCGCTGCCTTTTTGTCCACCAACAAAAGGGATGAATTAGACAATTTAAAACTACATTTTTATGGCAAAAAAAGACAGAGGAACTTTCTTTTCTTTTCTTGTAGCTGAGAAGAAAATGACCAAAATATAAGACAAAGTACAAGATGCTTTGCTTTGACGGTCTGCTGAGGACTTTGATGCAGTTAAATCCAAGAAAAGACCACATGATGCAGAGATCCAGTGAGCTGCTGACAAGCTCTTAAAAAGGTAATAGCACTAATGTTTTGATTCTTTTTCTGTACCTGCCTCTCAGTTAAAACGAGCCCTGATAGCTCTCAGGATGGAGATCACAACCGGTGACTCACAGATTTCTGGGACTTTATGCAAAGCAAAGTAACGTGACTTTCAACATCCACTCAATCTAAAACTTTGCTTTTGAACAAAACCCTAATTTTGATATACGGTACATTATTAAACACAAAGGACTGAATGAGCCGCGGCGGAGAAAAGATGAGGTATTTCATTAATTATACCCTCTGCTGTATCTTCCTCCTCTGCTAGTTCTAAACTGCTCTTATCCCGAGGCCTTTTACTTTGGTCCTTCACTCTCATTTCTCTTATTTCTTTTGAAAGAACATTTCTGTGACCTGATCACAATGCAGTGGTAGCAGGAATATTACGAATATTCCGCGACTTTGTCTCTCTTTTCTGATTCTTGAGCGACATGTTGTTTACACCTCTGAACCCGAGGCAGTTTCTGGGCCTTTCTTTGCCTCATTCACATTTTAACTCACCGTGGGCTCATTTTTCTCTGCAATATGAATTCCTGCACTGTAGGGAAACAGTACTAGAAGTAGAGAGCAGTCAAAAATGTCTTTTGTGCTGTATAACAAAGCTATATTACCATAAAACACAAAAAAGAAACTAAAAAAGTTGAATTTGTTTCATCGTTTATTTTCCAAAAATTGAAAAAACTCAAATCAACGTGCAGCATGTTTGTAAGTAGCCACAGGTGTTACCAATACTGGGAAAAAAGATGTCTGTACATACTATACATGTTTTTACTATTTGAGTTTTTAATGTATTTCCATACTTCTTTACACAGCCTGCAGTTCAGCCGAAAAATACCAAAATTTCTGTCATTAGTCACAATTGGATTTGCATTTGCACTAGTGAGGAGCGGAAAATTTGTCATCTCTGTTACGCTTCACTTTTGGCAACATTTAAAAGCAGAATTAAACGATTTTAATGAAATGTAATATATCTAATTTTCACAGATGGGGGCTTCAAAGACTGTCAGAAATGTGAATATCAGATGATTCATTCTTTCTGAGTTTGACAAATAGTGTGGTTTGGGTGATTTTTTTCTCTTTTCTTCTTTTAAACACAAACTGCGGTCAGGTTTTATGGTTTAGAGGGTGAAGTGTTCATTGTAGCTGTTAGATTAATTCAGCTCTTAGATTTTTTGCTGTTTTGTTAATTTTTCAGTTCAATGTACTGCAAAGATGGTTCATTCCACCTTGACTGTATAAGTCCTGCTTTTATTCCTATTCTAAACAAGTACTTTCAGTGTCTGTAGCTTTAAATGCAGCTGATCTGCTGCTGGCCCCGCCCCCTTCAGGAAGAAAACCTTCTCTGTCCTGATTGACAGCTTGGAGAAAAACAGCTGACTGCATGGCAACCAATACAGATATGAAAGAGTGTGTGAAACCAGGACTTTCTTTGGCTTTTAACTTTCTCTCTGATCTATCATTTTATATGCATATACCACCAAAAGTTGTTTTTAACTCTTGTGTTTGGTGAATTTGTCAAACAACACTGTGGAAAACGGCTCTGAAGTCACTGTTGGTTAACATGTAATCTTAATGGACTGCGTTTCAGTCACTATTTCATACTTGTTCTGTTGTCTGATGACAGAAATGGACAATATGTAAATTAGGACAGCTTAATTGGGAGTTTAGCTGTGGTAAAGTCCAGTAAAGGTTAGCAGACAGCAGGAGAGAAGCTAACAGATGTAAACACTGAATGAGTTTAGGTTGCACTGAAGTACAACAGGCAACTTAAACACACACTAGTCTTTTTTGAATGGTTTCAAATGAAAGATTTCCACATCTCTGAATGCCCCTTAGCATTCATTAGTGTCCACAGAGCTCCGACCTGTGGACATTCGATGAAAGCTAACGGCAACGTTAGCCGCATTAGTCACACAACACGCTAACAGTGAAGATTTTCCTATTATTGAGGTGACTTTGCCGTCAAGAACAAAAGTAATCCAATGGGTCTTTGGATAGATTTTAACCAAATGCAACTTTTGGATTGGAAAAATCTTCCCTTTTGATCATCAGTACCACTGAAGCTACAGCGGATTAGCTTAGCGTAGCATAGCATTACAACTGGATATAGACAAACTAAAGCTTGCTATTAGCACATTATATAACATTTATTTGATCTGTACAATAAACTAAATGTAAACATCTTTGTGAAGCTGTGAGGTGTTATTTCAGGTCATTTAAACCCCAACAGCAGCTTGGAATCAAAATTACTTTCAACAATGAGATCCGACTCCAGCGTGAACTCCCGACACTTGATGCCGATGATCAGACGACATTATGTTATTTTTGTTAACAGCCGTTTGTTTCTTTTAGTGAGTCTTTGGAACCAAAGCTGCTTTCAATGTGAAGTGATGGGCTTTTTCTCTGCCGGGCTGAAATTACTTTGCTGGAGAAGCATTTATACGTCAGCCTCTGGAGACGCAGGGAAAACTGCAAATGATGCATGCTTTGTATCATTCATGAAGCTGTTGTGAATGATAATGTAATCATTGTGTGGTTGTATGCAGCCAAAGAGAAAAAAAACACCACCTCCCATATATAGAGAAATTATCTGTGACGATGAACTCACTGAGAATAATTCCCTCTATACAATCGTACATAATGAGGAGTGGAAGCGTCATGTTAATAGTGATGAACAGCTTTTCTACTCAAAGTATTTGTTGTTAGCCGCACTTTGGGGAGTGACAGATGCCGAACCACTTCAGTCGATCTTTTCAGCCGCCATCACAAATCAGATCCAGCGAGCCAAACCTGGTGGATTGATTGTTATATTTAACATGGGGCTCCAGTAGTGTCTCTGAGTTTTAGTTACTGGCACTCTCAGGGATGCAAGCGGTGTTTTCCTTTCTTGGCAAGATGCTTCTTATGCAACGTATAAGTCATTTTTATTGCAAAGTGCAGAAAAGTGGAAGGTGCAGAGCAAGCAGCAATCTGAGGTCACACGTCAGCGTAACATTTACAGTGGTACGGGAAAGCAAATGATGTACTGCAAACTGAATGTGCACCTGAACCACCTGCATGCTGCCTCCGTCTGAAATTACAGAGTGCGAGCTATGAAAAAGCATTTATTTCGTCTCAGGTTGAAGTTGCCCCCTTACCAACACGTGTGCTTTGATTCTTGCTAAGTGGTTTCCCATTGTGGACGCTGAAATTCAAGGCTGTAATGCGTCTGCAGGGATCACGCTAGCGCACCGTTTCAAGGTCAGAATTTAAACCTTCTGTAAGTACTGCGAGCAGAGCAAAGGAATAGAAAGTTTAGGTGGAGATGTGCCCCTGCCGTTTCTCTGACAAAGCTGTCAACGTCACAAAGGTGTTTTTTGATACGAATAATTCAATATGTCTTCATTGACTTGGAGCTTCACTGAGGATTAACTCTTACTCAGGCAAATATTGTGGCTAGACTCTGCAATGTGTTGGCATTGTCAGTGATCAACTTTGCATTGTTTTCTTTTCTTAACCCTCTAACTTCAAGCAGGTTCTGGCAGTTTTTTCACATTTTCATTCACTCTGGGCTCAGTTTTCACTTCAACCTGAAGTCCTGCAGCTCTGTGGAAACAACACAAGCATGGCTGTAAGTGGATGAAACTAAAAGTGTCTTTTGTGCAGTATGGCACAAGTAAAACATGATAAAACATTTTGAAAAAGAAAATAAAAGTTGAATTTCTCTGATTATTTATTTTACATAAACTGAAAACAAGTAGATTCAACATGGCCCACAGTGGCCACAGGTTTTACCAATACTGGAAAAATATGGTGTCAAATTCAATAAATAATTTACTACTTACATTTTTTTAATTGTTTCCATACACAGCCTGCAATTCAGCCGAAAAATCCCTGAAATTTTTTTTTTTAATCACATCACTGTTTGTTGCACCTGACTCACTCGTAGCATCACAGTTGCGCCAATGAGCACACAGGTTTTTTTTTTTGTTTTTTTTTTACAGAATCTGGTTAGTGCACATGGTTGGTTTTGGTCATTTTTTAAAAGAGACGTGCAGAATAAATTGATTTTAATAAAATATCACAATTTTAAAGTCAGATTTAGTTGCGTTTCCATTGGAACAGTTGGACCATCAAGACGCTGAAAATGAAGCAATTCTTTCTGTTCTTACAGTTTCTGGGTTGATAAATGCTGTAATTGTGGCAATTTTTTCAAAGAACGGGCCTTTGAAACACCCCGGCTTTTACAGTTCAGGAGATTACATGGAGAATGTTCAGGTTGCTGTTAACTCTGTCTTAAAAGCCCTCTGCAAAGCTTCTCAACCAGCATGGAGCCCTAGAAATTACATCCACACTGGGTGACCGTGCACCTTCTAATTTATGTCCGACTCAGGGCAAATGCAGGAAGTAGTGTGACTTCAATGTAACGATGCAGAAATCTTTTCCTGTACCTTCACTCCACATTTTATGAGTCCAACCTTGCATAAATGACTCAAAGATGTGAACTTTACATCCAGACACAAACGGACCTCGATGTAAATAATGAAGCTAGAGCCAGCAGCTTACAACAACCACTGGAAATAAGGAGAAACGGCAAGTCTGCTCCAGCTCAAAGACCATTTCTTGGCCAGTTGTTGTCCCACAACCTCACAATGACAAGACTGCAGGAGATAAACTACCTTTGGACAAAGCCAGTCTAGTTGTTTCCACTCGTTTCCAGCTTTTAGGCTAAGCTAACAAGTTGCTGTCGCATGCTTTCTTTCGAGAGATGATAGTGGTATCTACAATCTTACTCTTGACAAAAAAACAAAGCGTATTTTGCTCAATGTCAAACAGGTTTTGCTTGAAAGAGCTACAAACAAAAAAAAGTTTAGTAACTACGTACAAAATATTTCTGACTTTACCTATGTTCAACTTTTTAAACGTGACATATTGGGCAACAAGAAAAAAGTTAATTTCTAAAGTTGATATGTTGGTACACCACAAGACACCTGTAGGGGTCTGTAGACTCCAGGCCTCAATGAGTCAGAACTCAGGATGCAAATTTTTAAGAATTACCTGGACCATCAGTAGTCTTATCATTCACTAATCACTTGATTGATAACATGAACTGAACAGTGTATATGTAATGTTTTTCATAATTAACATGTATTAAGGACTGATAATGCTTCGGAAACACTGTCCTAGCAGACTTAGGATTGAACAAAAGACTTGACCTCCGGCGGGTGGGCATTAATTACCACATAAGACTCTGTCATGGTGCCCGATGTTCGCTAAACCCCTACAATACACAGTGACCATAGTCCAAGTGACCGCCATAGATATAGATAGATAGATAGATAGATACTTTATTCATCTCCTTATGGAAGTCCAAGAAATCGTCCAGAATGAGATGTTTAACTCCATTCTTGGCCCGTTGTAACATAAGCAGGTCACCCTTTGTGTACGCTATTCTTCTCCCAACTACACACATGGTTTCCAGTAAACTAAAAACTACAGACACTTTAAAACATTTGAGAAAACATTCAACAATGCAGCTAGGTGGACTTGCTGCCACACAGAGAGGTGTACAGGAAGAGCTCTGCTACGTTGTTAAATGATAATAAACAGATATTGCAGCTAATCTGCGATACATTTACAATTAAATCGGTTAATTTATTAATGAAAATGAATCGATTAACTGTTAATAACATCCCTAGTTAGCGCATGAGGGGGATTAGGCAGGTGGTTTTATTGTTGTGGCTGAATGACATACATTTAAAATACCAGTCGAACCCACTGAATCTGGAAGAAGTGTGTAGAAGCACCTGAAAACAAATAACTCTAGGGATCAATTACAATAGACGATAGCTGCAAATAAATCAAACCTCCCCTAAAACTTGGAGCCAAGCCGCCCTAAGACTAATCCCTGCTGGATTCCTGCCTCTGCTCTGCTTCTTCCTGGTCAATAAAGGACAAGCGAGCAGAATGACCACAGACACTTATTAAGTTTGTGTTGTAAACATCCCACTAGTAAAGGATGAGCTCCTCTGGCTGTGTCGCTGCCTGACAGGAGAGTGCAAAGGCAAACTTTTCTTTTCTTCCTTATACACCAGAGGGGAAAACAAAGTGAATTTACATAACTGTCAGAGGAGCATGTTTGATGGTGAAGACATGATCCGTCTTCACTGACACAAACAGAACTTATAGAAGCTCACATGTCCTTGTTGAAATGAACTAGATTTGCCCTCTTCTTCTTCCTTTTTTCTTGTTCTTGCTGTGAAGAAATACATTTTCTCTGTTTTGGACGTGTTCTGGGTTTGTTTCATCTCTTGAATGATAACAGGTTTACAGCAACAGAAATAACACCCGGGGGAAATTAGAGGTTTGTGGTGGCTATCAGAGAGAAATTGAATGTGTGCGAGACTATTCTGATCCACTTCCTGCTGAAATGATGAGCGCCTTGAGTGGGGATCGCTGCCAATCAAAGCCACGCAGTATCAAAGCGCTGCACTCCCGTCTAATTGGTGGACAAAGGGAAGAGAGGTTTGCATGATTTCTATCATGCTTACAGATGGATGTCCAATCTGGCGGCAGCTCTGACTGTACCCCACCAATTACCTCAGGCTTTTCAGTGGGACTTTCGTTGATGAAACATGTGGGCCGGACTCTATTTGTAATGTTGCTGAGTTGCAATAATTGATCTTGGTGGGTTTTTACCAGTGATGACTCAACAGCATTTTTAATTAGACACCAAGGTTGACTCGTACTCTTCAAAATAACTGCTTCCATCCAATCACTCCTTCATTTAATGCCTTTTTTTGTGATGCAGAATGTCAAGAAACACCTCACACGAAAAGTGGCAGCATTCCTCGATTTGCCCAAAACACAGTGACACCTAGCTAGCAAAGGGCACCATGACAGAGTCTTATGTTTCAACTAATGCCCGTCGGCAGGAGCTCAAGTGTCACCGTGTTTTGGGAAAATCAAGCAAGCCTCTGTGGGTCTAGCTGCTTCCTACCAAGCCAAGCGAACAGATGGAATGAAACTTGTGGAGAGGGAAAAGTTCTATAAATGTTGGCATTGATGAAGACTTTATGTTGAGCCTCTCCGGGCCACCTGGCTCTTTCTTTACCACAGTCTAGTCTCCATAAAAGTACGATTCTCTACAACGGAACTGCAGTCTCAGTTACGTTAGAGGGAAACTATTGATGACAAACATGTTTCTAGTCAACAGCATTGATTTTTTATTTTTTTTGCTTTGCTGTTGCTTCTTTTCAGCCAATCAAACAAATATTTGAAGTTTTGGTACTAGAGAAATTAAGAAAATAGATTTCCTATTTCTTGTTGTTTTCTTGCTACATAAACGTTTAATTTTTTTGCTATTCCAATCCAAAAGAACATAAATGATTTAAGTAAGAAAACAGATGAAAATGTTTTGTTTTAAAGTCATTGGCATCAAGAAAGGAGTTTTATTTTTGATTTCCATTTAAAGTGAGTAAAGTTAATGATATTATATCAGACCTGGGCCACATCTGGCCCGCTGGACGACCCTGACTGGCCCGTATGAGATCATTGGAAAATACTAAAAGTCAATGCAAATGTATATCATCACAATACATGCAAGCAATACGCCTGCACTGCTTTTATTTTGAAACATCTGCTAAGTTAACGTTTTTTCGCGCGTGCTTTCCGTACTAAGCATAATGTTTATGCGCTGATTGGCTTGTTGGTCAGCTAACGGCAAAGAAAGAAAGATTGATTCCGAATGCAGAGTTTTTAACAAGACATGGACTTACAAGTATTTCTTCACTGAAGTCAGAGGTAAATCTGTGTGTCTAGTTTGTGGACAACAGATCGCGGTGCGCAAGGATTATAATCGACATTACGAGACCAAACATGTCGGAGAAGTACAAACATTTGACTGATGCAGAGCGGGGAGGATATCTGAAGGTTTGCTAGCTAAACTGCTAAAGCAGCAATGACTTTGTTTTACCAAAGCTCACATCAAGGGATGCAGCAGTCAAGACGAGTTTTCTAATATCCTACAAAGTCGCCAAAAACAGTAAGCCATTCTCTGATGGAGAGTTTATAAAAGAATGTCTGGTGGACTCTGCAGTGTTTATATGCCCGGAGAAGAAAGGAGCGTTCGTTAATGTGGCCCTTTGGAGGCGAACCGTAACGAGGCGGGCGGAGAGCATCGCCGAGAATCTGGAGCTTCAGCTGCACAACAAAGTGGACGATTTTGACGTTTTGTCCTTGGCTCTGGACGAGAGCTGTGATGTCCGTGACACAGCCCAGTTACTCATCTTTGTACGTGGACTAACAAAAACCTTTGAGATGACGGAGGAGCTTCCAGCTGTGCAGCCAATGAAGGGAACCACGACGGTTTACTGAAGTAAAAACATGCATGAACACGCTGGGACTAAAATGGGAGAATTTGGTTGGTGTTACAACTGATGGCTGTCCAAATTTGACAGGGAAAAATGTTGGACTTTTGAAACGGATGCAAGATAAAGTGACTGAAATAAACCCAGAGCAGAAACTGCTATTTTTGCATTGTATTATACATCAGGAGGTGCTGTGTAAGTCAGTGCTAAAAATCAACCACGTGACTGATGTAGCTGAAGTAGTTAACTTCATCAGGGCAAGAGCATTGAATTACAGACAGTTTGTTGTCTTTTTGGAGGAGATGATAGTGAACATGGTGACCTTGGTTACCAGACAGCTGTCAGATGGATCAGCCTGGGCAAGGTGCTGAAACCAGTTTGGGATCTGAGAGCAGAGATTCAAGAGTTGGGCATTGTACATCATTGCATTGTGTAATTTACTGTTTTTATTGAGATATATTGAACATTGCTGTAAGTGTAGTGGGGAGCTGTTGTCTTTCTTTATGCTTCACAGTCATCTTAATGTAGATTTAGAAAAACTGACACCTCATAGTGTTCATGATGAACAAAAACTGACACGATAAGGCAAGTTTCAAATCTCTGCCAGCTGATGGTCACATTGTTGTGGAATAAATTCTGAGTGATGGCTTACTTACTTTGTTTGTCAAAACAGTAACTGCTGAAAAGTAATTAAAGCACTTGGAAAATCAGTTTCACATTTTAAGTATGTCTTTATGATAGTAAATATCTACAACTCAATAGGCAGCAAACATAGTTTGAATGAAAAAACTAAATCTTTCATTAAATAGTTGTGTGCTGTGTTCCACATTTTCATTATATCATTGTATTGTTTCATTTATTGTTTTTATTGAGATATATATTGAGCAGAGCTTTTAATTGTATTGGTCCGGCCCTTAACAACCGTCAAAGTTTCTCATGTGGCCCCGTATGAAAATTAATTGCCCACCCCTGTATTATACCGTCATGCTTCAGTAGTATCTTTATTTAAGGGGACTTCAGGTCAGTTTAACCTGACACATTTCACATTGATGTGGCAATTTTGGCTCTGAGTGTCAAGCAGCTAATTTTTCCTTCTTCCCTTCTGTTGTAGAGACTCAAGGAGATGAGAAATCACACAAATTATCTTGAAAACTGGTGGTGTTTCTGCGCTAACTGCTGCCAGATGAGGAGGAAAGCTGCTGCAAAACAGTTGACAAACCAGGAAAATTACATGGAACTGCAACTGATGAATCTGCAGCTTGTTTCAACTCCCAAACAGACCATCCAGACTAGACGCTCAGCTCTCCATACAGTAAGTAAAAGCTACAACAGTTTGTTACACGTCTGTTCAGGCAACTGATTTCTGTGTTTGCGTTCAATCTGACTCCAAAATACATACAGAATCTGCTTTATTTGGAAAGTTGCAAGGAAAAACATTTCAATAAGCTCAGTTTTCCCGAATCTGTACAATAGAGGTGAAGAATGCCAAGTTAGCAAGAAACTTAAAGCCAGGTTAATGTGAAATATGCAAGTTTAAAATGTACCAAAATCATCCTTTTAAAGAGATTTTGCAGTGAATTGCCCTCATGCATCGACCATACATCAGCAAACAGCAGCAGGTCTATTGGTCTAAGTGTCTAAACACATACGAGGAATTTAACTCTGCTGTTTTATTTGCTCTCGAAATATTAAAACACTGGAAACAACGGCAGCAAATTAGAGGAAGAAAATAACTAGTATGTACAACTATAGATGTGAGTTGAAAGAGTATGCTTAAAGTGAGCCGGAGTTTTCCTGCAAAGTACAGTTATTACTAAAAACACAGGATCCATGATGACCAAGATGCAGAAAAATAGCAAACTCACTATTTTAGAGGACTTCCACCCCAAATATTGTAAGTCATGTTTTAAGGGGAACTTATATCCTTTCAAGAGAAGCTCAGTTCCTTGTGGCATCGCTGTAGTTTCACTTTTATTCTTATAGTTATTTTTCACAGTCAGAGGAACCTTTGCATGTTTCTGAATGTCCAAGAATCTGTACAGTATCAGAAGTATTTAACTATATTTATTTTTTTTTACATTTTTTCTGATGTTCACTGCATTTTTACGCGCTGCAAATCCCGCTGCTGCGGGATCAATAACGTCTCTTATCTTATTGTATCTTGCAATAAAGCAGTAGTTATATGTGTAAACCGTCTATTTAATGCCAAAGCATTTATCTCTGATACAGTTAAGATGGAAGAAATATAAAGGCATTGTGTTACATGTTGATCTACGCAATGCTTGTGTGATTTGTGCTCCTAAAGTTTTTGTCGTCGTTAACTTTCTGGAAGAACACTTTGTCAGCTTTAAATTGCAGTAAATGACCAACTTTATCCTTTAGTACCACGAAAGAGGAAACAAAATCAGCAAAAAATGCATAATTTTGTGTAAATATGTTTGTAGTTTCGATGTAAATCTAAGTCACACCTCTACATATTGAAGAAGTGTGAAAATTCATCAAAAGTGGCACAAAGCTACTGCTCCGTATAAATAGGCAGTAACGTAGCAGGATAAACACAGCTGAGGTTTCACCAACACGCTTGTTCCAATACCACGTGTTTTTATAGGAGAAAGTGTCCAGATGTTGACATCCACAAGCACTTTTAGCTGCACCTGAGAAATCACAGCAACGAAGCCTGAAAGGAGCAACATGAAAGCAGATGCTGCTTTCGTCTCACCTGTCGTTCCTTCTGTCGGTTCGGACATCTCGCAGACGCTGATCACGAGCACCATTAGAAGTAGAGCTGCTTTGCTTCCGATCTGCGTGTATCGCTCACTCATCCTGGAAATAAAAAGAAAGAAAAAGAAAAGCTGTGAGTGGAGCGTTAACACCAGTTGGTAATTATCTACAGCTGCATTTTTTGTGCCAATTTGAGGTGAAGACAAGAACAAGAGCACAACATCACACTTTGGTTTATTTACATTTACAGGCGGCAGCACCTATTAGCATCTCTGTCAGCTTTCACTTTCATTTTGTCACGTTGAGAGCTTGAAGGCTTCATGGCACGGAGCAGGTTCCACTAACTTAGCGTGTTTGCTCTTATAGAGCTAGTAGAGATACAGGCTTTTATCCTTCTTCTTGCCTTTCCAAACAAACTTCAGCTGAGAGTGCACCCTGAGATCATCGTCTCCAAATCTTCCCCTGCCTCTGCTGAGAACCCCCCTCCACTGCTCCTGCAGCGTGAACAGAAGGCGAAGACCCTCCACCGGCCCACCGGGCTACAGGAGCCTCTCCAGGAGCCTCTCCAGGATCTCCAGTCCAGGGCGGGCGGCCTACAGTTCTAATCCGTCCCTCCGCAGTACCTTTTCTCTGCACTGCCTCTCCCTAATGAAGTGGTGGAGCCGAGGCCACACTGGATCAACCATCAGTGTGTTATCACTGACAGACGACGGTCAGGTTTCAAACGGGGGATGCAGGAGCGCTACAGTAATTACTGGAAGAGGCCCCGGTATCGTATGGCGGCAGCGTACAATGTTACCAGCTGCGTTTACGCCTTATTTACAGCCTCCCGCCTCTTATCTGCCTGCCGCATTGACATATAGATTGGCTAAACCTCATCGGGGAGCTCAGATTATTTGTGTAATTAAGTTTATTTTTGCAAAGCAAACATGACCTTTATCGAGGTTTTGTTATACCTCCCAGTGTCGCAGAGGAATTAGAACCCAGCGATGTGGCAAAACAGCACAGACAAGACTCGCATGTTTAGTGTGTCCTCTAAAATTACAGCTAGATTCTATCATGAAGACATGCTGGGTACATGGACACAAGGAGAACAGTTTCTTATTCAGACCCTGTTCCTGTTGATATATTTATGTGGAAACTGTTGGCTTTTCTGACATAATTAGAACAGTACCTTTAGATAGATATGACATACTTCAACAACACCATGAGGAAAGTTAACTTTTCAATCATATATTCAACAGAAATATCAATAGACGCAATATTTTCTTATGGAAAATATGAAAAACCAGCACTTTCCGGTGCAATCATAAAGCCATTGTTGACTCCCAACAGTGACTTTTTGTTTGAACTGGGTTGAACTGCAGGCTGTGTTTGCACAAAACAGATAGAGACAAGTAGGGAAATAAAATAACAATCCAGGGAGTAACATATCTATCGTATGCATAGCCAGCTTTTTTCCAGTATCAGTAACACATGTGGGTACTTGGAAAAATGTTGTATATATTTAATTTTTACTTTTGTACTATAAATAAATAGCAAAATGTAACTTTTTTTTAATGATTCATGACAATATAACTGTCAAAAAACACTCTCAACATCAAGGACTGAACAGGACTTTATATCACTCAACAATGAAACAACGGTGAGGAAAAATGAGCTAAAAACCCTCAAACTGCCTGCAGTTTAATCATGCATGTTACTAATTACTTAGCAGTTATTTGGATTAGAAGGAGGAGTGGAAGCAGTAGATGCTGTTTTAAGAATTGTGAAATAAGTTGTATTGTTTTTTTGTTGAGTATCCCTGCTTTTTATTTTGTGTACCTCAAAGTCTCTGTAGTTGCAGAATTAAAGTTACATATTTTGACGTTTTATCCATCAAAATGATCTCTTACTGCCTTTAAATGTCTCAGTTGTAACTCTTGCTTTCTCTTAAATGGCAGCTCAAGCATACCAGCTCACCTGTTGGTCTACTAAAACACTGCATTGCACAAAAGACATTTTTGAGTTTTCTCTGCTTCTAGCTATAGTTGTGCTGTTTCCATTGAGGTACAGGACGTAAACATGAGACACAAAATGGCAAAAATGGGAAACAAAATAACAATAATGAGACACAAAATGACAGTAACGAGACAGTAAATGGCAAATATGAGGCACAAAATGAGAAAATCCCGTTGTCCACCAGGTAGACGCGAGTGCGGCGCTTTGATGCTGCGTGACTTCGATCGGCAGCGATCCCCACTCAAGGCACTCATCATTTCAGCAGGAAGTTAATCAGAATAATCTCGCACGCATTCAATTTCTCCCTGATAAAAATGAGTCCGCAGAGAGTAAAACTGTGGCAGGAGCAATAAAACAACCGGAAAATGTTTGGGTTTTAGAGGTTTCAGACATATTTCAACATGAACAGTGTGTGTTTTGTAAAGATGATAAAATCTATGCTGTGCTCTGGACCATTAGGACTCGGTCACATATTGAAACAGATGAGCATTTTGTCTTTCGCGCAATCATCCTGCTGCCTCCAAGAAAAAAATACAGCAGCTTGAAAACCTTCCAGTGGACAAAGCAGACTGCAGCGGAGCCTGTAAACACAATTAAATGTTGTCTTCCTCAGCTATGAAACAACATCAGGTGATGAAGCGTTGAAATTAGCTTCATTTTCCCAACCTGCCTCGCTTCCATTCCTATGTTTCCCAGAGCACTGGCTGAGCCTGATGGAAACATCTGAATGTCAGGTCATTACGCCACTTATCCACAGGAGGAATAACAATACATCAAGCGGCTAAACGGACCCGAGCGCTCTATTATAGCTTCACAGGGGTTTTTTTCTGTGACATACGGCTACGAGAGGCAGCTCGGTGTCACTTAACGGGGAATTCAAGGCATCCGGAGAATGAGATTCACTCCAACGTTGAGTGTGATAGCCGTGTAATGCTGAGCTTTATGTATTTCCTCAAATGGAGCTCAGATTGTACGCCCAGGTGCTTGTATTAGAGCGCTGGGTGCTAATGTTCACCTTCAGCGGGGCAGATTTATCGCCGCTGGTTAGCCGAAGAATTGCAGGCTGGGTTGAAACGGTGGCCAGTCGACGTCGCTGCCACAATTCACAGCAACCAGCGTGTGAAAAAAGGGTCATTGGTGACGGAGAGCGGGCCGCGGCACTACAGCATCATTTGTCGGCCGCTGTCTCAGGGTGCAGTTCCATAAACGACACCTCATTGTCCCTGAATGCGGCGTGTTGTCATTGGTGCAGCCGTGTGCTCGGCAGAGCGGGACGCTGAAGATTTGTTACAGTTTGAGGCCGTTTCTTGACCTTGACTCGGAGGTCTGTGGCATCTTCAGAGAAAACAACAAAAACCATCTCCAGTGACACAACACAACAAAGCCATCCAGCCTGTGGTCCCCCTGCCTCTTTAAACAGCGCCTGGTAATTATGGAAGTGGTCGGATGTTATAAAGGTGATTAATGTGACAGTGTAAACACATTTTAGTTCAGAGGCCACAATCAGCCCAGTTTGATCTCCAGTAAAATCAGAGCAAATTAACCTAGAAATAAAAACAACTCCAAGTGTTTGTTTTAGTGCAAAGAAAGTACATTTTGAGTCTTTTTATAAAACATTATGAGCATCCTGACATTTCTTAAGAAAAACAAGTTAAATTTGAACAACATTCAGCCTCAGTTTATCATTTCCACATTACAACTTCCAGATCACATTGTCTACAAAGGAACACAACATTCAGTCACAGATAGCTGGAACTGAACAATCTAGTATTTTAATTGTATGTATTTTTGCTTAAATAGAGGCTCAGAGTCCCAAACCCATGTAGAATATCATCCTACAGAATATTTTAAAACCAGCTCATTCTGGGTTTTCACAACCTTCTTATGGTTCTGGATGAGTTTTACAGTACTGTATGTTACCTGTTCAGCACAAAAAAGCCGACACTTCTAGCTTTAAACTTCATGAACCGTTTTAGAGCTAAAGACCAAAGCGAAACAGAAACATCTCGTTTCTGATAATGTTATTTCATGACGGCTAGCGTTGCTACTAGCGACTGTATTGATTAATACGTCTCTTTTACAGATTAGAAGGTCAATCCAAATGATTAGTTTCCCAAGAAAAAATCATAACCATTTCATTTAGGTTCATTCAATTTAAAAAGAGAAGTATGTTATGGTATAATGTCCAGGATGAAATTTTATTGTATAAAAATGCAAAGCTGTTATACTGGAAATTTCAACACGATGAAAATGGATAAAACAAGGGCCAAGTTTCTATTAAATCTCTTAAAGTGAAATATTTCTGTCATGTTAAACAACCTGCAACATGAACACTGTGGATATTTTACAAAGCAGCTGAAGCAACCTATTTTCTGTCTATTGTGTCATTGTGCTCCAGTCTTGGTAGTAGCTTCAATTTCTATAAAAATACAACTGAATTCACGGCTCAGATGTTTTTTAATCTGGAGTATATAGTCAGTTTGTCAGACGGATATAAAATCTGGACCATGAAACAGGTGTATATTGTGCTATGATAGCACAGTACTTCTGTTCTATTGCTGTGTGCTGCTGTACACAACAATTACACAGTGATACTGAAGAAAAACACTTGTTTGAATTAACTAATGTTAGTAAAAACACATATTTCTGTTCGCATTTTGAGTGTCTACGTCATTAATTATGCAGAAAAGCTGTGGCCACCTATGTCTGCTGGATGTATAATTAAGTCATTTTTGCAAACAGGATCAACCTATCAACATTTTACTGTAGTAATACGTCAGCCTGTAAAATATGTGATAATTCCTGCAAGGTGCGATAGCAAGTCTTTCTGCTTTAATCAGTACAGAATGGACAGGTTGCAGACTGTAACTGTAATGAATAGAATCACATATTCCACCTTTAATGCACAAACATGACATTAATATCAGTGTTTCATCTTGATATCTGCAAGAAAACAAGAATATTTTCCCAAACTGTAGAAATATTTGTTTAAGTAACAACAGCGTCTGCATCACACATTTTTCTTGAATATTCCCTGAAATTTCATTAGCCAAAACAATAAAGAACAATAAAGATGATTCCCTCGACAGTAATCGCCCTCAGCTTTAATTCTTTCATTTTTATACCTGTTCCGCTGGTAGAGCTTGTATTGGCAGTGGAGATTTTATATAGCAGATTATAACTCTAAGACTCAGATGGGCATTCCAGAAGAAGCAAAGTCTGACTTGGAAACTGTGTGCAGTGTTTGGAAGTTTTCATTATCATTAAGTCTGACAATATTTTATGTAAAATGTCCGCCTTTAGCCACAGAATAGGCCCTGCGGTGGAACACATCATGTATGCAGATGAGTGCCATGAGCAGGAAAAACTGCACAGTGAAGTTACAAAAGACAAAAACCAAATGCTAATAAACTGGAGCTTAAATGAAATTGTGTAATTATCCTCTGATTGTCTGGAGAGCTTTATTCCTCCTTTGCCAGCAGAGACGTTTTCCTATCTACTGTATATTGTGCAACTACACTTGAGGATGCTTTCAAATGCAAATGAAAACCTTTTATTGAGGAATAATGCATATTCTTTTCGGCGGCCACCCCAGTCGTTCTCCTGGATTTGTGTGCTCAAATTTATCCGGAGATTGGACTTTTATCCCTTTGTTATGAGTTGGCTCTGTTGTGTGGCGTGCGAGCCCGCCGAGTAGATCATCGGATTTCCTTTTTCAAGAGCACAAAGTGAATTTGTTTAAAGCCGAACCAAGCAAGAAATCCCCGTCTCTGACCAAAACTCGTCTCCTCCTCCCACCAAAACAGAACAGAGTGAATGGCAGCCGACCAATGAGCCGGATTTTAAAAAAGGCTCCACTTTAGGCCTGACCTTGGTGAGAGGACACACCGACTGAGGAACCTTCGCTTTTAAAAGACCCACACAGATGAAAACAGCTTCAGTATAGTAGTGTTAGCATGCTACAGTCCTCATCTCTGTTGTACTGTGGCATTAACATCCCTGCACAGACCAAAATATAGGTTCTAAACAACGCAAATTCAATTTCTTACCATTACAAATGCACAATTTTTTCGCCATTTTTCATAATTGGAGTGCAGATACAGTATAAATCAAATTAGCATTAGTAGCCAGGTTCTGCTTTCACTGCTGGGAAGGAAAAAAGTTGAATAAAGAACTTTTGACAGGAAAAGTGCAACGAGTCCACTTTACTCCTGTCAGTGGAGGAATAATAGCATTTATAGATGTATAATGTTGCCTAGAGGCATAATGAACAAGCCTCAATCTAACACTTTGCCCAGTCATGTTTATTCATTCCTGTAAAATGTTTCAAGTTATGCTCATAGACTGTATTTAAAAGATGGACATAGCCTGGAAAATGAGAGTTCCTTAAGTCTGCATTCTTTCTATCAGCCAGCAGGGGGCACAAAGAAATGTGATTGTATAGAAGCCTATGGGAAAATGCTGCTACTTCTCACTTGATTTGTTCCCTCTGTAAACATGTTTCTAATGAGTTTATGGTCTCAGTCACTAGTTTTAAGTCTCCTTCAATACAGGATAATGCACTTTTAGCAAATTATGATCCCAGTTAGAGGAAAAAATATGATAAAGCAAGATATATTGTGCATTCTATGCTCGAGTTCTCAGTCAGTTCCACCCCTTGTTTGTCACGTCAAGTTTTAACAAGGAATGTTAATGATTAATTCTTAAATAATTGTTGTTAGTAATTTCATGCATGTCAGAAAATGCATTGTACATTAGCTGTAATACCTGGTTGCACCACCAGGTGGAAACTCTTACTGTTTTCTTAGTAGCGACCAGAGGAGGAAGTCACTTTGACTACCTGTAGTTCCGTTTTGACAACCAGAGGGCATTGTGGGAGTTTAGCTAATAAAATGCAACCATGAGAAAGTCTCCTGTGACACCTAATGGCTACCGGTCAGAGCTGTGCTGCTGTTAGCATGCTAACATGTGCTAGCATGCTAACATGTGCTCCCACAGTAAAACAATAACTTACTGGCTGATTACTCGTACCAGAAGAACAGCCTAAGCTACGTAAGATCTACCGTGGAAACAGAAAATGTCAGGAGTGCAGTCAAAGAGGATTCAGAATTTGCGTTACAGATTTGAACAAACCATGATGCCAAACTAGAGGCTTCAGAAACGTAATCCTCAAGAAACAAACCATAAAGACTGCATCCATCTGCTGATATCCCCTTCTCCTGCTCCTGAAAGCCACATTAGAGCAGACTACAGCATTAACTGTCACCTCTTCTTCCACACTTAACATAAAGTCAGAATCAGAACATTTCTTTTTTCACATCGTGTTGATTTGGTGCCGTACTGAGAGTTTTTAAAAAGATTCAAAAAGAAGTATCGCTCGTCAGTAGACACTAAATGTTCCGAGACAAATAAACAGCAAGTGGACCAAATTCAAGGCTATACGTAGGGCTGGCAGATATAGCTGAGAAGTTTAACCCCACTAATTTCTATAAACCAGTTGATATTGATAATTATTACAATTTAATACCATAATCATTTAACCAATAAAGGCCAGGAGGACAATGGTTTAATTTCAGTTTAACCACCTTACACTGATTTCAACTAGAGATGTCCTGATCTGATTTGTGTTATTTGATATCTAGTATCTGCCAATATCCAATACCATTTTCTGAGATGATACACACTTAAGTATCATAAATTAGCTGTAGTACCTGGTTGTGATTCCCACTCTATAGCGACCACAAGAGGCAGGCAGTCCTGAGAGAGCATTGTGGGAGGTTAGCTGGTAAAGGGGCACCATGACAAAGTCTTCTGTGATGCTCAATAACATTCTGCCAGAGCTTAAGTGTGACAATGAGCCAAAATCGATTAGAATCGTGTTCCCATACCCTGATGCAGCTTATGTGTTTGCTACTTAAAACATCAGTACAGGATATGTTCATGAATAATGACTGAAAATGCTGTAAAAATTATTCAAATTATGACCGATGTTGACAAAGGATCAGGTTTAGCAGCAATACTGATCAGTTAAAGTTTGCCATGATTGGTTCATGAATTTAACCATTTATTAGCCCCATTTATTCAGGTACATAATTAATCATTTTAATGGTAATACAGAGTCATCTACCTTCTGAAATAATCTCACCTGGCTGTTCTATACAGACACACCGTGACAAGCTGCTCAAGCCAATTCTCTGTTTCTAACATAATACAATAAAAGCCATTTTCCCCATATTTTCCTGCTGGCAGATTTCTGATGCGTGTTTTCAGGCAGGTGAGAGCTTAAATACGATCACAAAAAGCTTCAACATCTCTAGCATCAGTGTGGAAAGAACAGCTCCCGTCCTGATTTGGGATTGTGTCAAGACATGAAAAGAAAAAGTGACGATAAAGCACATTGGATTTGGCAGAACAAGACTGAGCACTTTAGTGAAATCAAGGAGTGGAAGTAGATTCTGACCTGTTTTCTCCTTGTTGTCCCATTTGTGTCACTTATTTTTCTTACTTTGATGGGCTCGCACAGAGACACAACACTTTTCATTAGCGAAGTGAAGGACTCTATCGACCTTGGCCTATTAATAGCAAATGTTGTTATCAAAAGAGGTGCAAAAAAAAGAGAAAAAAAACGTGTGGAATTAATTTTCTTCACCTGCTCTCTGCTGGCTCAGAAAGAACAAATTGTCCAACATGTTGACCATATGTGAGCAGATGAGGAAAGGTTCTCGCTAAAGTCAAACAAAAGACTAAACAACAAAAACATAATATAGAGACTTTTGGACTAAAGTCACCAGTAAATAAATGTAACGCAGCATTAAAATGTTCTGTATTTTCTTTAATCGGTGCTGCAGATCAATTTTGGCAGATTTTTTCCACCTTTAGTAAACTTTGTAGAAACACTCATGATTCAGTCTGTACATTACGTTGCATAAAGTAAATATACAACATCTTCAACACAAAAAGGTCACTCTGAACTGAAACCCTGCAGATCACATTCTATTTATTTAGTGCTCTATATACAGAAACAGCTCAGCAGCAGCCATGTAAACATACTTTATGTCCCTTTAGATTAAACTTGAGAATAATCTACATCTTTCTTAACAGTTGCATTAATGCCTGAACTTGTAAATTTGAGTTCTAAACTCTCCTCACCCACCTGAGCTACATGTGTGGAGGTGGTGAAGAAGCTCCAGAGTTCAGCTTTCTTTTTCCTCTTATTGAGGCGACTATTCAATAGCTTTCTTTAGAATAATAGTTTAGGTTTAAGTTTAATGTTGGGGAAGTAAAAAACTGCTAAAAATCTAAGTGAGACATCTCTTACAGATGTGTTTCCATGGCCCTTTCTGATGAAACTTAAGTGTTTCACCTTATTAACAGTGTCCACAGTTGTACCAATACTGGGGGAAGAATACCGGCTGTACATTCAGTATATGTTTAGCTGCTTAAATGTCTAATTTGTTGTCATGCTTGCTTCCTATTTATCTGTAAACACTGACTGCAGGTCAACCAAGAAGTCCTTGAATTTTCGTCATGTTACTGTTGATCAGTTCCATGGTTGCACATAGGTTTTTTTTTTTTGTCAGTTTGTACAGAATCAGTTTTTTTTTGTTTGTTTTTTTTTAAAGTGTATTTTTGTCAAATTTATATATGAGATGTAAAATAAGGCGATTTTAATTTAATTAATTAATTTAATTTCATATTTATTTTACAACATTTTAATTTTAAAATTACACAATTTTTACTGTATTTAAGCCAACACTAAATACCGGTATTTTACAGATACTGGCTGTAATTAAGCATTGAAAAATAATGAATTATTTTTTGATTATGTTACAAATTTTCCTGTTTTTTAAGTTACAAATATTTAGAAAAATGGTGCAAAATAAGTGTTGCTTTAATGTCTATTTTTCTTAAAAGGCCAAAACTATGTTTGATCTCTACATCAAAAAATTGTATTAACTGGAAATTAATTTAGTTAACACATAGCTGTAAAAAATGTTTTTTTTACTCTATTTAAGGCTGCTAAAATATTATTATTTTGCAGATAATTGCCATTATTTTCACAGCTTTTTGCAATTTTTGAAAATTACAGCTGGCAGATTTTCACTTTTTTTTATTTAGTTTATGTGTATAATCATGAAATGTTTCTAAAAATACAAATATGCAAACTATAAGGAGACTACAATGGAAAAGTAAGAAGTAATGCTGAATTACACACAAAATGGAATATTGCACATAAAAATCTAATGACTGATCAAGAAAATAATCAACAAATGAATCTAGAATGCAGCAGGATTCCAGATGTGGATTCAAGGTGAACACTGAGAAACTTTCCTCATTCCAAAGATGACTGTCAAACCAAATTCTGCACTTTCCTCGTTCACGGTGAAGGTCAAACATTTACTGAAGAAACACATTTTTTAACGGAGACTCCAAGTGTCTCATTTTGTTGCTCTGTACTAAATTCTGTCCTGTTTTGGACACTTTTAAGGCTCATAAGTTGGGTGTATTTCTGCATAAATATCCGGCATGTAAGCAGCTTTAACATTTCAAAAAAAAGCTATTTTCCTTTCATGGCAATAATCATTTTAAAAGATTCAATTTGCGGTTTTTGCTCCGTTGCAGTGAGTGTGTAATCCTCAGTATCACAGAGATTGCAGTTCGGGCAGAGGAGTGTTACTAAACCATGAAGAGCTGGACTTCCTCAGTGTTCCTGCAGCTGGATTGGATGCAGGGATTTACTCCCCTCTCCTTCTCCTCCATCTCCATCTAACTCTTTACTTAGACCGTGACAGAGTCTGTCACCTCGGACGGCTGCAGGGAGCCGATTGCTCCGTCGCAGAACAAACATCGCTCATCCTCCAGAACACAGATGTTCCCCGCTGACAGTGGAGGAGGGACGATCTCAACCCTGTCATCCCAACAAGGGAGTTCGCCCGCTGTTTGTCACGCGCTCCGCGGAGCATCTGCCACAAATCCCGCTCAGTTCGCTTCATAAACAAGACGAGACATCTGTCAGGACGGCGCTGAAGTTGATGCCTGAACTCGGGGCTATAAAAGGAACAGCGCTTCAGCACATTGTCCTGACGACTCGCTAATCAAATCATTATAGAGCAGCAGATCCACACACTGAGAGATCATCGCTTCACTCCTGATTATTTCTGCTGTAATTTATATCCAAAGGAGCTGACAGCGCCGAGAAATACCCACATGCAACACAGATAAAAATATCTTTCATTCTCAGCTCAGTCTTTGTCACAGAATCAACTCCAATCAGAGTTTCTTCTGTTTAACTGCAGCATCTTCTGCTGAACAAGCTCTTTTTCAGCAAACTCTGCACTGAAGGCAATGCATGGAAAAAAATAATCATTCAAGTGACCTCGACTGTTATAAATCGATCTTTATGGAGTTTTTCCTTCTTATTTCACAGATTTTTGAATTGAAATTATAAAACAATAGACTGAATTTACCCGTCTAATGTAACAAAAATGAATTCTGTCCATTGAAAAGTTTAAATGCTGACATACAGTTACTGTAATTTCACAAATATTTCTTCAGTAGTTTTATTTATTATTTACTTGAAGTATTCATGTCTGAATTCTTCATAAAAATCATGTGACTCTGTTTAGTAAAATTGTAAAATTCTGATTATTTTAATATTAAGATAATATATATTATATGTAATATTTAAATATTGTTTTACAGTATTTATGGCCAAATATCATACAATTAGTGACAATTTACAGAAGAAGAATTTTTTTGTGTAATTTTACATAGATTTATTTGGTAAATAAAATATTTTGTACAATTACATTTAGATGTTGAATGTTTTCATCAGTATTTATTTATTTATTATAAGTTATTAATTTTATTTAGACATCTAAATATCTTTCACTGAACATGAAAAAATCCAAACTAAACAAAACACACACAATTTAATGTAAAATTACTAGAAAGTGTGTTTTAGTTACAGAAAATTACTGTATTTTTATGAAATGAGTTTATTATACAATTACACAATTTACAGGAAAAGAAGAATTTTGTCGTTTCATGTAGATTTGTTTGTTAAATAAATAGATATATCTTGCATAATTACAGCCGTTTTAATGCCATGAATGAGTTTCCAGCAGTATTTATGTATTTTTATATTTATTATGGGTTATTTCATCGTTTATCACATTTAAATATCCCTCAGTTAACATGAAAAAACCCACAAAATCTCATGTAAATTGGTATAAAGTGTAGTTCTATAAAGCTGGTATTTACCATTAATTTACTGTACTTGGACTGGAGTATAATTGTTGTTTTTATATTTTATTAACCAGTCAAGCTGAGTTTTTCCAGTCGCGTTCAGCTCTATTTTACTTACAACAACTTTGTAGGATTCACTTTGATTCCAAAAACTTTGTGCTGCTTGTGCCGATGAGAAATCTCTGGAGTCTGGTGTAAAAGAGGTTGAAGCTGATCGGGACGTTTCCAGCCGAGCAACGGAGGCCTTGATTTCACATTTCACCAGAGAAGAAGAAGAAGAAGGGCCAACATGAGCGCTGTTACCCGACACTGAGGCTGAGTGTCCTTTCAGAGCGTTAACCACCAGGACGACCTTCCGTAACGACACGTCCAGATGCCATCTGAGAGGCGGCGCTCATCAAAACCGCAGCAGCCAAATGCTCTCAACCCGACTTTTCCTTTGATCAGAGTGTCCGAGCATCACCGGCTGCTATTTCAGTCCCTCTGTGAAGCCGTCAGCAGGTAGCAGCAGCAGCAGCAGCAGGTAGCAGCAGCAGCAGCTCTTCACTAAAATCCGGCTTTTCATGGTTCACGTCTCATAACACGCCTCCTATTGTTTGCCTCGCTGGAATTGCTCTCTCAGCTGAGGCTCCGATGAATTATCGATGAGCACATTCCAAATATTTTAGTGACAAATAGGAACATTTGTGGAGCATTTGAGCTCAGAAACATGATGTTTGGAGATTTAAAGCGGCTGTGGTGGAGTTTAATTAACAACTTTAACATAATGAACTTTATTTCACTTGAATATTTGAGTTTTATGTGAGTTTACTTCACAATATATCAGAGAAAATTCTAGTTTTTACTGCACTACATGAGTTTAGTGGTTTGGTGTTACTTTATTATGAGAGTCATTTATCTAAATATTCATGAAATATGATCTTCACCAAATTAATATACAGAATAGAATAGTATGGAATAGGAGATTTTTATGATTACAGAGCAGGGATGTCAACCTCATTTCAGTTCAGGGGCCACATTCAGCCATAATAACCCATAGACAACCAAAACTCCAACTTTTTTATTTGTTTTAGTGGAAAAAAGTTGACATTTAGGGATTTTTTTTTCCCCTCAAAACATTATGAACAAACTGAAATTTGTTAAGAAAAATAAATTCATTTTCAACAACATTATGCCCCAGTTTATCATTTCCACATTAAAACCTACAGACCACAGAGTGTCTACAAAGGAACACAACGTTTAGTCTCAACTATCTGGAACTGAACCATACACTGTTTTACTTTATGATCAACACAGCAAAAGCCAAACAAAAAAGGCAAAAATGAGACAAATGACAGGAAACAAACCAAAAAGGGAGACGCAAAATTAGAAAAAAAAATGTACAAAGGGACAAAAAATAGTCAATTGACAAAAACGAGACAAAACATGACAAAAGCGAGAAACAAAATGATGACAAACTAGATGAACAACACAAGCGAGACAAAAAATAAACACAAAATGACAAAAATAAGATGAAAGCACAAGTGAAACAAAAAGGAAACACAAAATGACAAACGAGAAACGACAATAACATGAGACAAATGTAGAAAGTCAGACAACAAAAGACAAAAAAACAACCAAAACAAGATAAAACATTACAAAAATGAGACACAAAAGCAAGAAACAAAATGACAAAAAATTAGACAAAGGACATGAAACAAAACAAAAAGAGACAAAAAATTTGACAAAAAAGTTACAAATGGACAAAAAAAATGGACAAATGACAAAAAATTACAAAAGCGAGAAACAAAACAACAAAAAATAGACAACACAAGCGAGACCAAAAGGAAATAAAGAACAACAAAAACGGGAAACAAAGCGACAAAAACACAAGACAGTTGACAAAAGTCAGACAAAAAAAGACAAAAAACAAGACAAAACGTTACAAAAATGAGACACAAAATGACAAAAGAACTGTCTAGTATTTTAATTTGTGATCCAAACAACTTGTCATGGTCTAGAAATTATTTTAAATTCATAGTTTCACTAATTTACAATCTGCAGTTAATGTCTTCTCTGGAATTTTTACACTCTGACGGCCGGATTGGACCCTCTGGAGGACCGCTTTTGGCCCACGCGCCGCATGTTGGACACCCCTGCCTTACAGAGGAACTGAAACGACATTTATCTCTCCCACTATACTGTATTAGTGACATGCTATTTAAAAAAAAGGATCAAAGTCCAGTATAAATAAAATAAATGTATAAAAATCAACCTATAAGTGGTGGTAGCTTATTGAGGTGATAATAATAACATATTATTATACTATTGGATAGTACATGTAATATTAATGGCTGTTTTTCTGCTTTACTACTCTTTAAACATTTAGCACTTTTGTAGTAGCATTTGTGCAATAATTTTACTTTAAAAATTTTTAACTATTCTTACCTGGAGTTCCAGTAAAATACTTCATATTAATATAGTTAAGGTAATAATTATTTACTAATAAGTTTATTTGAATAGCAGTTTAAAACAAACACACAAATTAAGTCGGCTAGTGTTTTGTAATAGAATTTGTATTTTTTTGGTCAAAAAATGGTTTTATTTTGCAGAAATATGCTTCTTCACTTTCTCCAAGCTTTGATAATGGTAGTAATTATGCTGATAATAACTGTATTTATGTAGTAATTGTAAAAACCAAGGGTTAACTGCAACTGAAGATGCAAAATGCAATACGTCAGTCTTAATAAATACACATAAAATAATCATGAAGTCAAAGTGCTTTCCAGTAGAGAAATGAAATAGCTGTTACAAATTCACCGAACAAGTTTAAATATTAAGGTTAAGACCCTGAAATTCACATTTACTCCACTAAATTGAATTTTAAGCTTAAGACTCCACCATAATATTGTATAAAAAGCAACTTTATCTGCATACATTCCTGGACAGTTGTTAGTGCATTACTAATTCCGTGGAGCATTCAGATTTATTCATCATATTTTTATATTTTGTCTTTTATTAAAGAACTCCAGTGTGCCGAGACTGTCTGTGCACAAATGACCAATAAAAAGTCTTAAATCTTGAATAAATCAAACACTAAGCTGCTGTAATTAATCCTCCAGGTTACTGAGGTCACATTTAACCCCCAATAAAACCTCAAAACACAACTTTTCTCACTTCAGTTTCTGTGTAAATCTGATAAACAGATTTGACAGATGGCATGTCAAATATCAGAGAAGGCTGTTGTCTCGTCGTTTCTGCTGACCAGATGATGTTGAGTAAAGCTGACAGAACATTTAGTGTGTTGGTGAAGTTTAATTAAATTTAGTAGCAGCTAACTCGTAGCTGCTGGTGTAAATTTAAACTAACTTGTCTTCATATCTGTTATTGTTGCTTCAGTATGTGCTGAAAATGTGCTGTTGAGCTGAAATATCATCAGACTTTCTGTTTTACACGTTCCACACGGATACACATAAATCTGAGGTTTTAAAAAAATCTACACTGTAAAACAACAAAAAATCTCCATTTGGTTGAGCTACACTGTAAAAATAATCAGAATTTAGCATTTTTATTTAGTAGGTTATTTTCAGAACTTTTAAAATTCACAACAAAATCAGTAAAATTACAAAAGCAGGCTGCATATTTACATCTAATGTACAATAATATTAAAAACCTGAAACTTTACAATTACCAGAACGTAGTAAGATACAATAAATGTCATTTCACAAAGATTTTCTTTTTCTTTATTAGATAAAATGGTTCAATCCCAGTTCAATCCTATGAATATATTTAGAAAATTAGATGCAATTATTTACAACTAATAGAAAAAGAAGTACTGATTCTATAACTTTACAGATTTATTTGTTGAATGGGAAATATGTTTTAGAATTACAGAAGTTTTCACAACAAAAATGTTAATTAATTCGTGTACCGTATGTATAAGCACAGATAATTTACCAACGTAGAGTTTTTAGCATTTTATATGTACCATTTATTTATGCATCTATCCATATAATTTGAAATATATATATTTATTATATATTTTCGGGTATTTCATGGTTTTACACGTGTAAATATTTGTCATGAAAGCATTTAAAAACCATTGTTTTGTCCAGAAAGTTGGGATTTTTTTTGACACAGTAACATTTCTAAAATATATTTGCGATAATTTTGTAATTCAACACATATTTCCTTTTTATTTATTAGATAAAATGGTTCAGTCCCAATTTAATCTTTTAGATATATTTATAAAATGACATACATTTATTTACAACTAATAGAAAAAGAAGTCCTGATTGTGTAATTTAAATGTTAAATGGGAAATATCTTTTATAATTAGTAAAGTTTTCACAACAAAAATGTTGAATGATTGTGTTTTAACCGGTATATATTATCTATAAGCACTGGTAATCTATTAGAATATAGTTTTATCATTTTATATATGGATTCTTTCTCTGTGTATCTATCTAAATATCTATATAACTCTTATAATTATATATTAGAGGTTATTTCATGGTTTCACACGTGAATATTCTTCATTAAACATTACAAAGCCAATGAGCTCGTATAAAATTAAGACTAGAAAGTGAATTTTACTGATAGAAAATTGCCATATTTTTGTGTCAGTTGATTTCCATTATTTTACAGTATTTATGTTGCAATATCCTTGTTTTTTACAGTGTAAAACACCATATTAATGTAGATGAGACCCATACGTAGAAGAAAATGTTCATTTTTTCAGAATACTTGTATTATTTTGAACAATAGTTAGACATGGTAACTGAAGGTTCCTGCTAGCTGAATGGTTTTAGTACTTTCTGCTTCCTCCCACATCAGGTTTTGGTGTTAATTTAAGACAATCGGCTCCAAAATTCTCTTTTTTTAGTGTAATTTGCTGTTAATACTTCTGTACTAACTTCTTCCACATCAGTGTCCTCCAGCTTATTCTGTGTTTTCCTTTTCAAAGCCAGAGGTGAAAATGTTTTATCTTTGCAAACTAAGACTGCAGTGTAGTTTTGTTTCATTGAATTGTTAAAATAAATGAATGATCCCAGTGTGTTTTGGAGTAGAAGCAATAAAAAGAACAACTAAACTACTTTCACGGAGGTCAGAGATGAGTTGCAAATTCTAAGTGTCACATTTCATAGAGCAGTTTTGTGAAGGACGTGCAGGAAATGAAGTCAAACTGTCAAAAGTGCATCAAGGTTAGAGGATTTTTTTTAGTCGGAGCTGTTAAAATGTATATTAGACTAAGATGACAGCGTGGTGTCGGCGTGTCCTCGCTGCTCCAGGGCTGGAAGGTCGCAGGTTTGATTCCCTCCAGCTCGGTGTGGATGAGCTCCACAACAACACGCAGGATAATAAATAAATGACGGATGAAGAATTATCTTTATCCCCAACAGCCAGTCAGGTGTGTGGGAGTCAGCAGGAAGTGTTTCACTTTTGTGGGTCACAGTTTCATGCTGTTGCAGTTTCCAACTCGTCAGGAAATTTGATTTGATGAACTTCAATTGGCTGCATTGTCTTCCTGCCGCCTCAAAGAAAAAACACATTATCACCGCCGTTTGCTGTTGTTCCTGGAGGGATGAAAAAGGGGGATAACAGGACATGGCAACCTGAGCCGGAGCCTTTTTGGCCGTCCCTCGGCTCGGCTGTCAGCTACACGATAAGCCACAGCTTTGATTTCTACATGTATCAGAATATTAAATGCCTTTTTTCTTTTGTCCCAGTTTGATAATGGCGCCGTTTTCCAGATTACTTCTATGGTTTGCTCTGTTTATTAAATGACAAGGATAGAAAAATACTAGTTTTATCGGGTATATTTGCTTTAACACTTCTTATATTAACATTTGATAAGTTATTTATGTACTGAACTGATAAAGGGTCATTTATTTGTAAGACATATGTCAAAATATGTGTTTTTACACCACCGTCCACCTCTGGTTGCCTACAGAAGAAGTTACTGTGGCTCATAAATACTTCTTTGCATGTTTACCCAAATAGGACAGTTGTCATTTATGTATTTAACACTTAAAACTATGGAAACTCTATGAAACATTCCAACAAACGTATGTAGGACATTTTATCCATCAAATTTCAAATAATCCATGTACAAAATACTAAAACATGCAGTTGTGTAAATGTACTTGTCCTGAGACCAAATCTTTTTAAAAAAAAAAAACAAAAAACTAAAAGAATGTTTGAAAATACTTTAAACATCAAATAAGTCTGCAGTTCCCCTAAAATGTCATTTTTCTCTTGTCCCCTGACGACCAAACTGAGTCTCTAATAAAACAGTTAAAATGAAATTTAAATCTCCTTTTTTGGTTTTATTTTTTTCATTGCTGTCTCTTGTAATTATGGGAACTTTTTTTCATCAACATAATATTTTAAATAATAATTATTATGCATGGAATTAACATCATCATCAGTGTTCCTACAGAATGTGCAGAGCAAAGCTATGTCCTCTCTTCTATTTTCCATCTTTCTTGATTGAACGTCTCCCTCCACCTCATATTATCAGGATCAGACTAATTCTTTGGACTGTTTTCCATCAGTCAGTTTGTCCTCTTGGTCAGCAGTAACAGCAGCTAAATATCTAGCTTCTACTGCTGAGAAAAAGGTTAGAAAACAACACAGAAAACATGGAATAAGAGGCTGAGCCAGTCAATACCTATTATTGATGAACATGGAACAGAACACTATAAAAGAGAAGGATTGTTTTTCAAACATTCTGAAGCCCAAATGTCCTCCAGTTCTGGAATGATCCATGTATTTATGCAGACCTACTGATTAAAAAGATGCTGCAAGCAAACTTTTCCCAACATCCAGCTGTAATTTACAACACTGGTGTCACCATGTAACGGTTTCAAAGTGATATTTTAAAATTAAAATATTAAAATCATGGACAAAATGCTCTGTAGTTCTAGTTACAGACTCTGGGTGTTTAATTAATTGTGGGAAATGTGAGAAATCCCTTCAAACATAATTAATAAATGCAGTGTTTGATGGGTAATTCACTGTACTGCAGCTGGGATCTTGCATTTCATGGCTGCAAATGCAATTATTAATTAATCTGCTAATTATTTAGTTAATTAGTGGATTATTGTTCTGGCTGTAAAATGTCAGAACTAATTACTATGACATCTTCATGTGTTGTGTGTCCAGACTCTCTCCACCTTATTCACTCCTATTTTTAATGCATTCACCATAAAACAGACAAAAGAACACGATGAACTAAGTTAGAGATGAATCTGACTGATTTGAAATATTACAAACAGAAACATACATAAAAATCTACTTTACTGTGATGAAGACAGATTCTGTCTTATTGAGATTCACTAATAATAACCAGATTCTGATGAAACATCAACAGGAGCTAAAGTTGGTCAGTTCCAGCTGTTTGTAGGATTCTTTCCTCTGAGTTTATTAAGTCAGACAACAGCAGGATCCATGTGAGTGTCTTCTAAGAGGCAAAGCTGCACAGTTTTACCGTCATATAGCACAAAAACTATTTTAATTACTTCTATGTTATATATTCTAGATTATTTCATGGTTTTACACATGTAAGTGTTCTTCATTAAGCCAGTGTTTTCATGTCCAAGTCAGACTAGAAAGTGTATTTTAATTATGAGTTGACTATTTTCCATTATTTTTCATTAACAATTCTGGAATATTTTCATTTTACTGTAGTGGAAATAAAGCTTGCATGTGGATAAGAAAGTCAGATGTGAAGAAAATGTTTTTTTTTTCTGTATTAGTGTCAACATCATCCTTTGATGAAACATTAACAGGAGCTAAAGTTTGTCGCTTCCAGCTGTTTTTAGGATTCTTTCCTCTGAGTTTATTCAATCAGACAGCAACAGGATCCATGTTAGCATCTTCTAAGAGACACATTTACGCTCATATAGTACAGAAACTATCTGAATTACTTCTAATAATAAATTCTGTACAACACAGAGACGGAACAAATCAGGATCTAACTGTAAATAAAGCTGTGCTTTAATTCACCTACAGTTTATAAAGGTAATCTGCTGAATCACAGCTGGTGAATATTCTACTGTGGAAGTTTGATCCATGTACTAAATTAAAAATACTTCATGTTTCACAGCAGAATATTTGCAAAATTGACATTTTTGTACCTGTGAATGTGTTCCATAATGTAATCAATAAAATAAGCACAAAATAATGTCAATATCAACAGCAACAATGAAAACACATTCTGTTGGACCATAACTTGTTCTAGTTTAATAAATCACTCATGGACAGAAGTTTGTATTGAAATCATAAATAAAATGATTTGCCTCTAGATGAGCTTTTTCTCCTTCAAATACAGCAGCAGCTTCTCTGTTTTGCCGTTTTAACTCTATCAGTCTATGCACACCAGCTAATTAGTGATATTAGCTAAAAATTTCAGTTCAGACACTTGAAATAGATTCCTGTAATTCGGTTCTGCCTTTTGGTTTTTGTTTTCCACCCTAAGATTTTCAGTGCATCTGTCTGGCACCATCATAATATTTATTTATCTCTTTATTTATGTTTCTGTAGGCGTCCTGCTGCAGATTATTAGGGCCTTGAGTCCATTAGAACACCCGTGACTTAGCTAATTATGTCTCAGTGGCGAGTTCCCCCGTTTTTTCAGACAAAAAAAGGTGCTTTTGCTCGGACAACCCTGATAAGATCAGTTTTGTTTAGCAGCAGTTGTACATTTTTTGTGCATAAAGAACCGAAAACACAATCAGATTCCAGCTAAATCATGTCTGAACTGTGGAGGGACCCATGGCTGCCTCTATTCATTTTTAAACTCTCAGCGGAGCTTCCTCACAGAGGAGAATAGGAATACATTATACTGTGAGGTAGCCAGACATTTATCATCATTATTAACCAAACGCCTGAGACAGAGCACCTGTACGGATACTTCCTCTCCCTCTGCACCTTCTTTACCTTCATCCTGATAACTTAAAGCACTTAGAGGAGCTTTGTGGCAACTTTTCTTTTCGCTCTGTGAAATAACACACCAGTCAATGCTCTCAACTTACATAATTGGCTTTAAAGCCTGATTTTTTTTTATTTTTTTTATTTTTTTGCTGAGGAGATGTGCAGCAAACATGGAACAAAATGAAAAAATCTAAACACTTGGGAGCAGAAATGCAAAGTGAGGCGAGCTCCAGTCCAGACACTGATATCCATCATCACAGCTGTCAAAGCCGCCTCTGTAAAAGTTAAATCACTTAATAAAGTCAGCGGATTGTGAGATAACGCCACAAGACGAGGTGAAATGTGAAAAGACCGTGAGACGTTTTCCAGCCATGTTTAAGAGCAATGACAGAAGCTTTTCTCTCCTTCCTGACGCCGGCTATAAATGCACTTCCTTGGTGACAGTCTCCGGCTCGGTGCATTTCCTTCACTGCATGTGATCGGAACCCCTAAAAATTCCCACCTCGGATCAGTTGCAACCAATAAGCGTCGGGGAAACATGAATAAAGTCGCGCTTTGATGGGAGAGAAGAGGTGATGAGCGAGGTGTCGGAGCACAGGGGAAATCTATTTTTAAGTGTCTAATGAAACTTCTCAGCGCCGCAGCAGCAGAGACATTGACAGGCGATTATGATTCTCTTTAATTAGCTCCGAGCTCTGGTTTATATATGTTAGCCAATTATCATCACTCAACACCGTGTTTCATCCTTTTCTACCCAGGTTTTATGTCAAACTGTTAAGAAATATGCACTGAATTTGTATCTGTGCGGGACTTTTCATTTGGGACAAAGTGGTGCATTTCATTAATCGTCGCTGTCAACATGCACATGTACGACACATTCAACAGCAAAAACGGCGTAGAGATATTTGCAGCAGCAACAAAGGAGCTAATTTTTCAGATGCTTGTCAGACGTATAAAGAGGAATCCATCATCGAAGAGTCAGAGAGGTCAATTTTTAGAGAAAAAGAGTTGCATGAATCTGTGCCAGCACTTCCCTGATGAGCATTGTGGGAAATGTAGGAAACCGTTTTGATGGGTAATTCTAACAGATTACAACTCGAAAGCTGCTTTTTATGGCTGCAAATGCAATAGTTAGTCAACCATCTGAACCACAAGCAGTTTCTGGATATGGTTTTTTTTGCTACGTTCACATTTTTACTCACTGTTGGCTCATTTTTCACTCCAATTCGAAGTAGTGCACCTCTATAGACTCAGCACCACTATGGATAGAAGTAGACAGATGTTTTATAGTCCAGATGTGGTGAAAACGTTTTGAAGTGAGGCATGTAGAATAAAGTGCTTTTGATGAACTATCATGATTTTAAGCTTTGATTTGGTTGGTTTTCCTGACACACACAGCACACAATTGCTTCAAAGCTGTCTGAAAGTTAGAAATCTGATAATTCCTCCTGTTTTTACATTTTCAGATTCCAATAACTGACAAGAAAACGTGTTTTTCAAACCCACTGGCAGGTTTTGGGGTTCAGAAGGTAAATCTTGTAATTATTTTGGTAATTATTCGAATATCATTTGTTCTTTTAAACACCAGACTCAAAGATGTTTTATTTTGCAGAGAAAATCACCACATCCTTGTGTTTGAGAATGCTCTCTAATCTCGTCAGGCAGATGTAGATATCTCAAATTGGATTTCTGACTAGTCAAAATGTAATTACAGATATATTGAGTTACAGTTTTGACTGGGTGAAATTGCATTGCAGATATCCGTTATTACGTCAAAGGTACGGTAAGCTGGAGGCAGAAACAACTTTCCTTTTAAGCACACTGCTGCAGATGTAGCCTCGACTGTTCTACTGCCACATTAGAGCAGCCTTGAGTTCATGCCAACCAAGTTTCCACAAGCTCTTGCTGATGAGCTGTACCTATTTCATGGCATTTTCTAACAATCTTAACCACAGCAGCAGCCGTCATTACTCCTGCTAACACTGTTGAAATACTTTGCCAGACTAATATCCGATGGGGATTGAATGAACAGCATCATGCACAGGAGTTTGGACAAATCACAATGAGATATCTGCAAATTACATTTTGATGAGTCAAAGCTGAATTACAAAGATCTTTGGGTCAGAATGACATTACAAATGATAGATGCCCCATATGCTTCTCAAAGATCGAAATCTGGGGCAGATGAAGGCAATTTTAACTGATCAGCATTGGCACAAATCTAATTCAGAGTCTTTGTTTATGTCTGATGTCACACAGAGCTCATAAAGTGAGAGTAGAATTTCAGGATGTTAGGGATGCTAATTTTGCCAAATTTTTTTTAAAACGATAATCACTTAATTGATAGCAAAAGTGAGCAGAGGCGACAATCATCCAGTGCTGATATTGCTGTTTCGTTGACGGACACTTGGTGGCTCCGTTATATACATCACTGGGATGTAGAATGTTGTTCTATTTGATCCCAGCTCGTCTTAAAATCATGAGCTCCAGTCGGAGGTCATTAAGCGTCCACAAAGACTTTGTCATGGTGCCCATTTCTAGCTAAAACCCCTACAATGCTCTCTGCTTTCCAACTTGAACTACCTGTACCTCACATCTCTACTGTTTTAGACAATAAGAGGATCCACCTGGTGAAACAGCCAGGTACTACAGCTAATCTGCAATACATTTTTTGATATGCATGTCGAAAATATGGGTGTTTGGCGCTTGTTTAGCCACACTGTCTAAATACGTTTCAGATAGCATCCTACTGGAACTTTATGACCACATTCATAACCTAAATAACATTAAGGGACAGCTTGAATCCTGTTAAGTTGTCAAACACGTGCACTGGACTGATTGTAATGTACCTGAAGGGTGTGTTATGTAGAAAAATGGCGTGAGATTGGAACTTGGTTTTAGCATACACTAAATATTAAATGACTTTGATGGCACTGGGGGCAAGAACTTGATCTGATATCTGGAATAAATTTTGGACTAGTCACAGTTTAACCTGTCGAAATTACATTTCTGATATGTGTAATATTCATTCTAGACAGTGAAACTCCTTAAATGTGAAAACAGCCATGCAGACAGTAATCAGAGGCAGACTGAGCTTTAAGTGATTGTTACTACTTTGGAGATTTAGAGGCAGTAAAGTTGCATGAGTCCAGCTGACTAAATGTTTTTGTAATTGTAGTAGGATAAATGTGTGTGCGTGTTTAAGTAAAAGAAAGGCAGACAGGATGAAAAATAAAGAGGAGAGAGGACAACCCTGCCAGCTTTTCAGAACTGATCCCTCAACGCTGCTGCAGGTTGTATTTACATCCCGACCGTCTTTTGCAGTACAACGTTCCCGAACGCGCCTCGAATGACAACCTCCGCCGACACAAGCCATAAATCAGCAGCTCCTCTTATCTCCTGCTTTCTCGTGTCGACATCTCTCGGGTGTGTCCAACACCCGAGGCCGATTAGGTGGCCAACGATTCCCTCCGAAGGCCAGCGGAAGGCTGCCGGGACGGGCCAGAAAAGAAAAAAAAAATCAATTTAATTACACAAAGCAATCGAGCAGAGCACATAAGCTTTAACTTTAAGTTGCAGCAGTTTTTTTCATCCTTTTTTTTGGGTTCTCTCCCTGCTGTTTTACATCACGGAACAACGAGGCTCAAGTTATTTTAGCCATGGCCCTCGTGAGGCTGATAATCCAGGCTAAGTGACAGGCTAATTTGTGGTATTAGATTGCTTTCATTGGGTCGTTTGGGCCTGCTTTGAACGATAGCGCTATGAAAAGGCTGCTCTGCCTCAGCGGTCACATTGACTCGTATGCTGCGCGACTGCTGGAGGGTAAAAGCGGGAAAAGAGGTGGCGGCAGGGGGGTCGCAGTGACTCTCAGAGGCCATATTTCCTCAGTCGTGTTCAATCTTCTCGCTGCAGATAGAGAACAAGCGAGAGGGAATCAAGCCGAAGGTAAGAAAACGGAGCAGTGTGCGGGGGGGACTTCCAACCAGCCGAGAGCAGCCGAGTGTTCAGTCTAATCATAGTGTGAATTTAGTCTGTTTATAATGAGTGTTGAGAGTTAAATTGAACTAAAGGTCCATGGAATGAGAAAATAGGTTTTCCGCAGGAGTGGAAATCCATCAAAAAGGGACAAGAGGCGACTCTAGTGGTGTTAGCATGGCTCAATAGTGAGACAAAAACATCCAGCTGAATGGGAGACAAATCAAAGAGTCTAAGTGTTTGGATGGCGTGTTAATGCCCAGCTAAAGCTGCAAGATATACCCTTAAACACAGACACAAGGCTGTTTTTGTTAAACAATAAGATGGGACCCCTGCTAAGTCAACTTATATGCTGATGACCATTCAGAGTGTCAGAGGCCGGAACAAGTAATTAAAGGCAATAGAAAAATGAGGGATTAGCTGGAATTAATCCGCAACTTTTCCCATTTTCCTTCAGAAAGTGCTGAAATGGAAGGATATGGAAATCTAGCAGAGCATAGCAGAACTAATGGGCTGGCAGCTCTTCCCCTGAAATGAGAAGGGACTAATGGATCGGCGGCCCTGGCTGAGATGGCTGAGCCAGATTGCATGTGGATTTAAGTGATTAAGAACATGGTGGCCCCGGTCCTCCTTTGTCACAGCAAATGTAATATATGAGAATGAATGCTAAAATATGAAATTCTTCATTTAAAGAATTCAGGATACAATCGGGATGTGCTATTTGAATGCACACGGGGGATGACATGGATGCAGAAGGCGTGTCGGGCAAGACAGACTTACTCTTCCACAGTCTGATTTAAATAACATTTTTGAGAAGAAACGCTCTTTGCTTGCAAGGAGTTTTCCAAAGTAACACGACTTTTGTTCAGTGGAAAGTTTGGGGCTGAAATGTTTCTCAACAAACTTTAGTAATACCCGAAATCCCAATATCGCATCATGGCCCGTTTACATCAGCAACAATTTTTCAATAAAGGGTAAAATATGTTACAACAAAACATGTTAAATGGATTGTGGTGCTACAGAGACTCCCCGGAAAACAAATTTTGTCTCCAGACCTGACCTGAAGAACCACGTTTGGTGCAGATGGTTCTTCTCTAATTCTTCTCGATTGCAGCAAAAATCCCATAATTTTAAAAATGTTGTTTTGTCGTGACCATTCCCACTAAAACTGACTGCTTTAACATTTTTATTCTTTATTTTGTCATGTTGTTCAGCCAGTGGCTCAGTGGTTAGCACCGTCGCCTTACAGCTAGAACATCCCAGTTCATGTGCTGACCTTCCTGGGATCTTCCTGCTTGGAGTCTCCATGTTCTCCTGTACATGTGTGGGTTTTCTCCAGGTTCTCTGGCTTCCTCTCACAGTCCACAAACATGCTGAGGTTAACTGGTGATTCTAAACTGTCCACAGGTGTGAATGTGAGTGTGATTGTTTGTCTCTATGTGTAGCCCTGTGATAGACTGTTACCTGTCCAGGTGAACCTGTGATAGACTGTTACCTTTCCAGGTGAACCCTCAGTCAGCTGGGACAGACTCCAGTCCCCCATGACCCTGATGAGGATTAAGTGGTGCATAGACGATGGACGGATGTTGTTCAGCCATACTTTGCTAACTAACTATATTCAGCTTCACTGTGTATCGTAAAATGGTTCAGGGACAGAAAATAGCGATGCTATGTAGCCTGGGATGAAAACTTTTATTTTTAACCTTATTTCAGCCCCAAGTGTGCTAACTTTGAAGCGTTTCACATCAGATTGGAGAGGAGATTCTATAAATGCAATTTTATGTCCTGGTGATCATTGAAATTGCAGGTGTAACTCTCTCCTCTTTCATTTAGGTAGAAGTCTGATCTAGTTTGCACAAAATCCCTGCCTGGAAGTGTTACCAAGGTGGCTGTCAAGTGACGAAACCTGCCTTTAAGAACTTTAACGTTAGCTGGCAGCATGAAACTGTCACCTGTTAGTTTGAGGAAAGCTGACTTAACAACCAGCAATAATAAACCCTAACCCTAACCCTGGAATATCTCCATAGAGGTACAGAGGAACATTTCCAGCAACCATCACTCCTGTGTTCTAATGCTACATTGTGTTAGCTAATGGTGTTGAAAGGCTCATTGATGATTAGAAAACCCTTGTGCAGTTATGTTAGCACATGGAGAAAAGTGGGGGTTTTACTGGAAAACATGGAATTATCGGGGGACTCCAGATTATTGAACGGTGGTGTAAATGAAAGGTAAATTTATCTAATACTGCTCAACTAGTTTGTCTCGAAGCTCATTTACTCTGGTCTATCAGCTACTAGCTAATTGCTAACGCCAGATCATTTGTCATAGGTGTTGTGCCATTTTTTTTGTATCCCCGTCTGATTTCGACAACTGTGGAGGTTATTTTGCCTTTATATCTTTATGTCCTTTACGTTTGTGTAGAAGGTTTGTCTCTTGTGTGAACTCTGTATAGGACCTGGTACAGCTGTGAGGGCATGTAAATAAATTCTCTGGGTGTTTTGTGCTCCCGTTACATTTTTACTCACTGTAGGCTCAATTTTCACTGAAATATCGAGTCCTGCACCTCTGTGGAAATTGAACAACCATGGCTATTTGTTATTTTACAAAATAAGGTGTGTGTGTTTTTCTAACGCTGCACAAGTGTTTTCAGTATTGAGGGAAAAAATAGTGGCTCTCCATACTGAAGATATTTTATAATGTATATTTTTATTTTGTGTCCTTATTTGTGTAACACAGCCTGCAGTTCAGCTGATTTTTTGTCATGTGACTGCTGGTCGCAGCTGAGTCACTAAAGGCTTCACAGTTTCAGAAGTGCAGAATTATTTGTTTCTCACAGAATCTGGTTAGAACAAATTTCCTATTTTTAGAGAATTTTCAAATGAGACAATAGATTAAAATTATTCTGATGAAATATCACAATTTTAGGCTTAGATTTGAATAACTTTCCAAGGATGGGTAGTTCAGTCTGCTAGAAAGTTGAAAGTTTTTTTTAGTTTCCAATTTCTGGCTCTAGTAAATGGTGTTTTTTTTGGCAATTTTTACAATAATTGGGTGTTTCAGATGGTCAGGCAATACAATTAAATTATTTCTCTAAAGGAAAATAATAATTATTAGTCATGTTCCGTATTTGCTTTTGTATATTTGTGATTGCTTCCTCATGAAACAAAAGCATTCTCTATCTGATGACTCTATTATTCTATGGAATAATTGGTGTATTACTTGAAATAATATAAATGATAAATAGAGATAATATCTAACAGCTGCAGTCTACACTGGATTAAAGACAAACATTATTATCTCATCATATTAGCAGAGTGTTTATTTCAAGTTTAATTACGAGTGGAATTAATAGTTGTCACAGGCAGCGTCATGTCATGAAGACTGACGTGATTTATTCCAATAATTAAAGCAGATAAAAGTGAGAATCTGACTGTCAAGTTGTAGAAACAGTTTATTGATTAATGCTGCTATTCATGTCAAAGTTCTTCCACGTTTCTGACTGAGGGCATGATTATAAGAGTATGACAGGAAAAGAAGGAGTTGGACAGTATTGGCCCTCGTTATTGCTTTTAATTTTATTGGATCATCATTTAACATCATCTCACATGGCAGCATAATGTAATACTGTGATGTTATGTTATCTGAGAATTGATTGCCTGACCAGACTTTATTGCATTTTCAAGCCACGTAAAGACGCAATTTATCGCACTGCACCGAGTTATTACATAATCTATCAACAGGTAATGAAACACCAGAGGACATTCTGAGTGTGTCAATCTGACAAAGTAGAAACTGAGTTTAAGTTTACGAATTAGAAAGTTACAGAATTCATATGCAGAAACAGAAAAGAAAGTTAGAACCGTGGTTAATACTAGATCTGTACAAAATTTTAGAAAACTACCTGATAGAGATCAGAGAAAGATCGCTTGGTGCCTCTTCCCCATAACTTTTCACTTAAACAAAGAACGTAGAACATTTTAAGTTGTGAACAAACAGTTGATATGTTTTCAGAATTTTGTCTCATATCTTGACTGAAATCTGGGTTTTTATTCAACTTGGGGTGTCATAATGCACCAGCATTACCCAAACATTTAAAAAAAAAATGAAATTGTGACATAAATTTTAATAATTATTCCAAAAGATCTTATACATGTGATAAAATTGTTTTTTAAAAAACAAACAAACAAACAAACAAAAAACTCCGGTGCCAATAGCTACCTTATTTATACTCCCAACATAGGAACAATATACAGCACAGTTATGGTTACAGGCAGTTTCTAGGCATTTTTTAGTTCGTTTTTATTCACTGTAGGCTCATTTTTCACTGCAATTATGGCTAGAAGTAGAGAGTGAAAATGCCTCGTTACATTCCTTTTTTAATTTGTTTTAGAAGAATGGACTCTATATATATATATATATGTATGTATATATATATATATATATATATATATATATATATATATATATATATATATATATATATATATATATATATATATATATATATATATATATGCAATATTTTGTGCCCACATGTGTTACCAAAACTTGCAAGAAAAAAAAGGTGACTACACACCATTAATTTTTTGCCACTTACATTTGAATTAGTTTCTATATACGTTTCTTATCTGTATAAACACTGCCTGCAGTTCAGCCGATAAGTCCGTGACTTGTTGTGACATGACTGTTGGTTGCAGGAGAGTCCCTACAGGGGGTCATAACTTGCTTCGGAATTCTGTTCCTACGGCATGACGATTTTCGACTTCAGTCGGAACTCACATAAGTACCTATGTGACTGACCTACGCTAACACAGCGGTAAAAGCAGAATCTAGGACCTCAATCACTGTACAGTAAAAGTTTCCAAAAAAACAACACAAACAAAAGAAAGTAAATGCAGCACAATCCAATGTGGCGTACAATTGGCGAATGTAGTAAAGCCGTCTTCCTCATACAGCGCCGTGTGACGACGCATTCGCTCTGACGACGCATTCGTCCGCTCTGACGATGTATTCACCCGCTCTGACGATGTATTCATCCGCTTTGACGATGTATTCGTCCGCTCTGACGATGTATTCACCCGCTCTGCTCGCCAACTAGTTCCCACGCAAAAGTTGTTTTAACATTGCAAACGCCGTACATCGGAACGATGGAACAAGACTTTCTTAATAAATTTATGGGGGATGGCGACGTACCCACGAAACGCCGTAGGTCGAGGATGTTGTAAACCGAGGACCTGCTGTAATGGGTTTCTAGTGACGTTAAGGGGTGCAGTAACTTTAGTTTTTTTACAGAATTTGGATAACGTTTTACTTATTACTAATTTTTTCAGTTTTTAGCTGAGGTAAATAGTGTAATGTTGGCAGTTTTCTTGAAAAATAAAATATCTTTCAAACCAACTGGCAGGCTTTGGGATTCAGATGGTTAAAAAGGAGTTGGACTGATAGTATTTAGATTTTTTCTTTGAATTTGCAACACACTGCGCAAGAATAGTGCTAACACAAATTGCTTTTGCCATAAGAATCTGATATATCCACACAGCAGTAGCTCAGTTAATCAGTAAACAGTTAATCATTTTGACAATGTGTTGTCCGATCAAGTTGTTAACGAAAAACGTTTGTTGTTGTAAACAGCAAAGTGCAGAGCCATCGGAGGGAGCGTTGAGAGCATTTAAATGTCTGGGTAATGATGCATGTTTCCATATAGTCACGCTTGGAAGACATTCACTGCTTTGGAGTGACTGAAACAGAAAAATCCAAAAGGAAAGACCATTTCTGCAACTTTTCCAAACTCACATTCACACAATCATTGAAAAAGACAGAAACGACCAGAATGTCTGCAGCTTTTTGACCCAACAAGCAGCTTGATCACCAGTTTATAGTGAAAACTGTGTTACTTACCGACAAACTGGGGTACATAACAGTTCAGTCAGGTCATTTTAAAGTGCTGTAGTTGCCTGGTTTCTGTCCTTCTGCAAGTACGTGGCTAATTCAGGTATTTTTAAACCTGAGCAAGATGCTATAACCAGAAACCGTGAAGCGGCTGCGGCGTAAAGCCACCGGCTTACCGACTGTTTGTTTGTTCCGTTTTCCTGCCAGGCTTTAGTCGGCACCGATGCCAGGTCAACAAAATAACTTTACCTCCGCTCTGTGTGCAGCAGGTCTCTCTGCTCTCAGAGAAGCAGTTGTTGTTCAGGAAAGGCTGCTTTAGTTTTCAGCTTCTTCTGCTGTTTGACTGGCAGCAGCCGACCAAGACAGAATAGTTCCACCATGGTCGATGGTCCTGAACGGACGCCGGTGTTTTTATCTGTTTGTAGCACAGCTTTAGCTTGTCCATGTCCACCAAAGGCCGTTTGCAAAAGTTTCACCAACCCTTTTTGGTTTGGTTTTTTTGCCACCATTTGGAAATTTCTGTTTTTTGGACGTCTATGAACATCTTGCAACAACAGTTCCAAAAAAAAAGTAAAAATAAAATGGTGGAATACTGTAGCATTCAAAGATTGTATAAGCAGTGAAAATAATGTTAAATATCTGTCACATATGGACATATTTTACTGATTCAAAGACAGTAAAATTGTGTGATTTTATGGTGAAACATTGTAAATGAGGCAATTAGTATTTGTAAAAATACAGGTTCTTAAAGTGGACGTTATGCAAAGTCTGTTTTTACGGTCAACTTGTAAAGTAAGAATTTCTATGTACAGTTAAACAGTGTAAAAATGATGTTTTCTTACATTGTTACTGATAATATCTACCATTTTCAATCTTTAATGTACATAAATTTACTTTCAAATAACAGTGAATATCTACAAAATCATTTAAATACAGTAAAATAGAGTAATTTTACGATGAAGTGACTTACAGTTTGTAAAACTGCAAATTTCTAATATGGACATTATTATTTACAGTTTTGTCCTGTTTTGTTACGCTTAACATGTAAATTCATACTTTTTCCTGTGATATTACTGGTTACTAGCAGTAATTTAACAAACCTGGGAACATCTGTAAACGAACTGCAAATTGCTCCAAAAGTCAGTTCAAAACTGTTATAAAAAACTAAGCTATTACACAGCTAGTACACATTTGAATCATTTACATAATGTTTAAAATTGAAAAAATAAACCCAGCATTTTTATTTTGATGTGGAAACTGAATTGCAAACGTTTTGCAGTTCCCAGTTTCTAGCGTTTTCACTCAATATTAGACCAATTCCAAATGTTTTGTCCCGGTTAAACACTTGAATTATGGGAAAATACGGCCTTTGATTGGACACGGCGAGGACAGGATCAGTAGCAAAAGTTGGAATTTTATAAATCGTCAAATGTTCAGCATATTCAGACTTGCAGAAGTTCATACTTTACCTATTTTATGTTTTTTTCATGCACATGCTGACATAAAAAGAGCTTTTGGGGAGAACGGTGGCCAAGAAAATCTGCATTAGACATGACATGAATACATCTGTGGACTTGGAAGTAAACAGCAGCTCTTTGGACTCAAATGAAGTAAAACCTCCTGAGTGAAAGAGCTGAAAATGTGTAATGTCCGTCTACCAATCCTGGAGAAAAACTCAGAAATGAGTGAACGTCTTTCAAACAGCCTCTTTTAAAACAAACAATCCGGTGTGTTCGTTCCACAGCAGCCCCTTTCTCATTACAGGAGCCTGAGGATGTAGCGGAGGGGTGGGACTCCACGCATGCCGTTTGAAAGCACCGTTGCATTACGGCCGCGACCGACTTCGACAGGTGCCGGCAGATAATTGGGCGCCGTGCCGACTACAACAGCGGCGCTGCTGTCTCCTAGAGCTCATTACTATCACTCAGAAGTTCCCCCTTAAAAACCTCCACAGCCACATGACTCAAGACGCGTTTGCTGAACCGACGACTGGAATCTCCTGAAAATGCCGACATTAAAGGAGCCTGTGAGTTATTGACGCAGCGTCCGGACGGTAAATGAAGGCCTCGGGGGTTGACACGCAGGTTCAAATGCATGCAAACACACGTATCATCAGTCATTTTGTAAAACGGGTGACTATAGGTTTAAAACAGCACTTTTCTCAGAGATTAAACACTTAGATGTACATTTTGGTTGCTTGTCAGTGATATTTTCTGCACTTCTGCCTTCATTCGACACTTTAAAGCAGAGAGCAGCATGTTATTACCCCCCTGACTAACTGACCAGGCAGAACGCCACCCACAGGGGCTGTTTGGACATAATATAGCCGTCAGCAAATCACCGTCTGCGTTGGTGTTGTTGAGAGAGTCTAGTTTAAAGGCTCGTCAGATGTCATGACAATGCATGAGCGGATGTTATGCTCCATTAGCGCAGGTCGTTTTTTGCAATAACGAGCAATAACTTTTTCTCCACCGTCTTGATGTCTGTGAGGTAAATTGTGAAATTAGAGAAACAACACAAGCTGCTCTGACCAGCGGAGGTTTGCACATAATTAAAGGGCTAAGTGACGTAACGTTGCAGCAGAAGTTGAGCTGTTTTTGCATTTGGTAGAACACTTCCTAAACTTCTGTGGCCTTTTCAAAGTGGTCCGTGTTCGCTGTGTTGCCAAGAGGAGTCCATGTAAACGCCTTAACTTTTGTACTATTTGATCCTTCTGCAATTAGTTGGCAGAAACAGCCTGTTAGTGGGAAAAAACTGCATTTTTACATTGACGTGGAGAAGTTTCCCATAGAATTGCATTGTCGACTTTTTGCTAAATTGTTAGCCTGCTAAATGGTTAGCCTAGCAGCTGTGTTCTCACTACATACGGCTGATGCTACTACTTGAATGCCAAGCGTTTTGATTAACGAGTCCCATTTGAAGACAGCAACAGCCTGATGAACTTTTGTTTCAAAAGTCACTCTCTTCATGACGATACGTTGTCATAAATGAACTTCCATGCTTAAAGTCCTCAGGCGAGAACTAAACAATAGCTCAACAGTGGGTATTTTGTTAGAAACCTGTTGCTTTTCTGGTAGTTTTAATGTTTTTTCTCTGATTACCTGTTTTACTGGGCTAAAACAGAGTCTTTTTGTGTTGTTTATTGTCAGCTCAGGGGAATGAGAGGAGGTTGTGGTTCAGAGTTTCCCAGAGATAAACTTTATAAATGTTGTTGCGGCTCCCAGCTGCTACCTAAAGCAGCCAATAAAAGCTGTAATTATTCAGCACCTCTGTGACATCAGAGCTGTTATTGAGTCACGCTATTCTGATAACTGATTTGATTTCACTACACAACTTTGTGACTGGGAGGCATCGTTAAGCTTTGGAACACACCAAGCCTGAGATCAGAGAGCAGACCTCTATGTTCACAAGCCACTGTCTCTTTGGCTGTGATTATTTTGCTCCATGGATGGAAGCCAAAGTCTGGAGGTGGACAACTAACAATGTCCAAGTAAGCGGTCAGACTGTGAGGTGGAAGAATTAGAGGATTCGATCCGAACCCTATCAACAGCTTCAAAAATGCTTATTTTACATGTTGAAAATAGTTATGTAAGCAGACATGTCTCCAAGTCTGTATTCTGTTAATAGTTTGATTCTTTGGAGAAGAGTTTGTTCTAATTAGCAGACTTTGAAACCTCTGAATACTCAGACCTCGGTCTCATTACAGAGTCCTAGACTGAACAGTATGTTTCAGAATTTACACCTCTGAATAAAGTGTGGTGAAAAAGAAAACCTACACCTCAGGAAGCCACTCTAAGTTGTTAGAGTGCTGATACCCTGAGTGCTTTCATAAAGAGGAAGCTAGCAGAACATTTACTCCTTATTAAAGCTTTCAGTCTTCTCACATCAAAGCGTTTCGTAATCTGAACCCAATCTGCTCATTAAATTAAATAAATATAAACCCTCTGAATCCCAAAAGGGCAAAAGGCATCTAATCTTTTTTAAAAATTGCAAAATTACATTATTTAATAGAGCCAGAAACTTTAAAAACAGAAAGAATAATTGGTCATAAATTATCTTTTGGTCGGAAAAACTTTTGGTCCTTGAACTAATCATTTGTGAACTGAGTTCTATTGGGAAAATTGTAATATTTCCTCAAAATTAGTTTAATTCACGTCTCATTTGTAAAAAGGCTGTTTGCTCAAACCGGATTCTGTCAACACCAAAAATTTCTTTGCTTCTCTCTGCTACCAGCAGTCAGGTGTTGGTTGCATTCCAGCACTGGAACCAAGTTAAAAATACAGTAGAATATCTATAGAATGCCACTGGTTTTTGCATGTTTGCAGTATTGGTTACACTCATGGACACGAAAGAAAATGTTTTACACATTGAGTCCAATTCTCTCAGTTTTGTAAAACTGAAAATCAAAGAAGTTCAACTGTTGTTGAGGTGCAGGACTTTATATTAAAGTTAAAATGTGACCAGAGCAAAAAAAAAAAAAAAACGCCCAGAAACTGCTTGGAGTTCAGAGTTACATGTGAAACAGCTTCTTCTCAGTGCAGGTATTGCTTTGCTAAATTTGCATTTCCACATATGTAAAAACTGTGTTAATTAGCAATATTCATGTAGTTTCCTGTAGGGTTGGACCCGAATATTCGGTCGGAACGGTGGTATCCGAATATTTATTTTGAGATCCGAATATTCGGATCCCTCCTCCCCGTCAGACGATGTCGCACCATCGGTATTCAACTCATCAATTCATCTGTCCCCCCGTCAGACGTTACGATACCAACCGATCCTAATATTCAGCTAGTTCCTCCGTTTTACACATTCACATTACTTGCAGAGAAGTTCTTTAGCACGGCAGAAATAAAGTTGGATTTATTCTTCTCTGTTCTCTGTATTCTTACAAATGGTGTCCATCAGCAGAAATAATATTTGGACCAACATGGTGCATCTTTAGCGCCTCACCTGGTCAGTGTCCTGTGCTGCAGTGTAACCTGATGAAGGTTGTAGTTTCACACACAGCTCTGCCTGAACATGACGACTCTCAGTAGGCCGGTGTGCTGTCTGACCAAGACAGAACTCTCTTTGCAAGTGTTTCCTCACTCTGGGCTTTGTAATTAGCTGTCAGCACCTTGAGCTTGACGACATAATTGGTTCCTATGCTGTTTTAAACTCATTAAAGCGGACTGCTTGACAACTTGATTTGCACTGTGTCCTTCAGAGTGACTGAAAAGGAAACATTCAGTTCACTGCAGTGTTTGAGCTACGAGGAGCAAAAAACAGTCGTTCACCACTGAGGACGTCTCAGAGGTCAGGGCTCGTATCGTATTCACGACTACTGCAAAGACACTGTAGTTTTTTACATATTTGGAGGCCAAGCAGTGAAGCTGCACAGGCATCTATTGTGGTCTACCTTGTAGTATACACCGATGAGCCACAACATTAATACCACCTATCTAATATTGTGTAGTCTCTCTTGTACCACCATAACAGGCAGGGCCGGAGTGGGACTCATTTTCAGCCCTCAGTTTAGATCGCGACCTATTATTATTAAATCATGTAATTATAACCTTACATGTTGAGCCTACAATAGCACACTGTTCTGTAAAGCCTTGTAATTCAGTGTATTTTTCTAAAATATTTCCAATTCAGTGCGGTAAGGGCTGCTTCACAGTGAGGATTCATTTCAGCATTAGTGCACATCGCCAACATTATTCTATACAACAATATCAGAATCTATATTCTGTTCAAATAAGTGTTCACAGATATCCAAACTTTAAAAATGAAATAAAAGAATAAATGAAAATATGAAATATTAAATTTAAAAGATAAAATAAAAAGTGATGCGCTTTCTAATAACACTATCATCTCTTTGTCCTCTGCAAGGAAACAGTTCCATCACAACTTAGATTTCAATCAAAACTCCAACACTATTCATCATACATCAGCGTTTCCTTTTTTGCAATATCAAATATCAAGCAAATTAGTGTTCACAAGACAAAGTTTTCCAGCTATGTGGCGTCTCATACTATTATTTAAATTATATAACATTATGGCATACGCCACGTCACACGGTTCATTGACTTGATAATTAATGAACTTGAACGATGGATTCTAGGTAGAGTTCATCATCTTGCCGTACCTGTTTCATTGTCCTCATTTGTCATTTCAAACCGCGAGTTTGTTTTAGGAAAAAAGTTGACAGTTTTAGCACACTTGATTGCGTCTGTTTCCAGAGCTTTCCTGTGTTTAATTCTTGGTCCTTCTATTTTCCATCTTTCAAACACTACTGACCGTGTGCACAGGCATGTTACATCAGGGTGCCTCTGCAAAAAAAAAGAAAGAAAAACGAGCTTCCAGTGCAGGCGGCCCAGGGACAGGGGTAGCAGCGTAATGATCAACCCAGTACCATGACTGAACACCCTCTTTGTTCTTCTTAGTTTTTTTTAAACTTAGAATAATTTGCAAATATAAACATATATGACATAAAGTAGGAGTAACAGTTTCTTGTATATAAATCCAGTCAGTCAGATATGAAAAAACACGAGCTGTGATTTGGAGTCGTATTTCTGGTCACCTGCCAATTGTGAGACTAGTGCCGACTCTAATTTTAGCTCTGGTTTTGGTCGCCACCAGCTTCTACATGTTCACCAGCTAACAACTCAGTTTGCCTCAAGGACTGGCATATAGATTCAGGGCAACATTTTGACGAGCACTTGACCACTAGGTGGTGCTGCAATGAGAAGAAATTAGCTTTTTCTAACAACCTTTGATGTGTTCGACTTTCATTAGTGTGGAATGTCTCAAGGCAGAGATACACTATTTTGCCAAAAGTATTGGCTCACCCATCCAAATAATCAGAATCAGGTGTTCCAATCACTTCCATGGCCACAGGTGTATAAAATCCAGCACCTAGGCTGCAGACTGCTTTTACAAACATTTGTGAAAGAATGGCTCGCTCTCAGGAGCTCAGTGAATTCCAGCGTGGAACTGTGATAGGATGCCACCTGTGCAACAAATCCAGTCGTGACATTTCCTGGCTCCTAACTATTCCACAGTCAACTGTCAGCTGTATTATCAGAAAGTGGAAGTGTGTGGGAACAACAGCAACTCAGCCACCAAGTGGTAGGCCACGTAAACTGATGGAGCGGGGTCAGCGGATGCTGAGGAGCATAGTGCCAAGAGGTGGCCAACTTTCTGCAGAGTCAATCACTACAGACCTTCAAACTTCATGTGGCCTTCAGATTAGCTCCAGAACAGTGCTTCAGCAGAGAGCTTCATGGAATGGGTTTCCATGGCCCAGCAGCTGCATCCAAGCCATACATCACCAAGTGCAATGCAAAGCGTGGGATGCAGTGGTGTAAAGCAGCCACCACTGGACTCTAGAGCAGTGGAGACGCCTTCTCTGGAGTGACCAATCGCGCTTCTCCATCTGGCAATCTGATGGACCAGTCTGGGTTTGGCGGTTGCCAGGAGAACCATACTTGTGGGACTGCATTGCATCAAGTGTAAAGTTTGGTGGAGGGGGGATTATGGTGTGGACTTGTTTTTCAGGAGCTGGGCTTGGACCCTTAGTTCCAGTGAAAGGAACTCTGAATGCTTCAGCATACCAAGACATTTTGGACAATTCCATGCTCCCAACTTTGTGGGAACAGTTTGGAGCTGGTCCCTTCCTCTTCTAACATGACTGTGCACCAGTGCACACAGCAAGGTCCATAAAGACATGGATGACAGAGTCTGGTGTAGATGAACTTGACTGGCCTGCACAGAGTCCTGACCTCAACCCCATAGAACACCTTTGGGATGAATTAGAGCGGAGACTGAGAGCCAGACCTTCTGGTCCATCATCAGTGTGTGACCTCACAAATGCACTTCTGGATGAATGGTCAAAAATTCCCATAAACACACTCCTAAACCTTGTGGACAGCCTTCCCAGAAGAGTTGAAGCTGTTCAAGCTGCAAAGGGTGGACCGACGTCATATTGAACCCTATGGATCAGGAATGGGATGTCACTTACATTCATATGCGAGTCAAGGCAGGTGAGCCAATACTTTTGGCAATATAGTGTATAAATTTGCCAGGTCAACCTAATTGATGCAACTGCCATAATGGATTATATTGAAAGTTTATACCACCAGTTTGTTCCAGTCTTCACCAAAACTGGTACAGGTGATCTTCAGACCAAGACTCACAAAAAATATCACATGGATTTTAGATTTCCTAAACTGTTTGTTCCTTTGAGCCAGTTGAACTTGGCGGTATCTTGGAATCTTGTTCGCAATGGATAGGAAAATGGACTGGTTACTGGAACACACCCTTAGTGTATGGACCTTCCAGTCCTACCTGAAATTCTCCAAAAAATGTGCATCCTAACCACCAGGTAATAGAGTAGAAGCCCATTTTTCCGAATAGCATTTGATGTGTTGGCGTTATTAAGGCAGTTTTGTCTGGTGATATCTTGGGAGAACCCTGTGATGGGACCTGACACCCTGTTATGTCAACCAAGTTTGTGCAGCCTCTATATTGAACTCAGTCACGAACTTTGAAAAGTTTTTAGTGGGCGAAAATATCAAGTATCAGAGGTAAAGCCAGTATAGATATCTGCTCATCTGCAATCCTTTAAGCTTGCAGATCCTCAACTCTACGTACATCATCTTGTGCAAAGCAGTCAAACCACCAAAACCAGAAGTTCTGGTGGTTTGTCACTCAGACCACATCTCTAAATTTTAACGTCAGCGCTTATAGCCATGCTTTTACCATGATCAGATCAAGTTGTCATGGCAACTGTGCCCTGCTGAGCTGCTTTACCCCTTCATTGCTGCTTGCAGCTATATTTTCTTTCACATGTTTTTTTTAATTACCACTAATTCATTACCATTAATTAATTGCCATTGCTATGTTTCACACATTTAATCCGATCCAGTACACATCCTCACCTACTCACCCTGTCTTTGCTTCTTTACTTTTCATCCCTGTAGCCTGTGCTTAATCTGCCTCATTAAGCAGATCATCTGATTATTTAAAACATTTTACAGGGTGGTAAATAGTGTGATTAAATAAGCTGCTTTTCCTTCAGTAAATCAGGCGCGAGCAGCTATAATAGTAATTAGAATAAACCCATCCCTCATTTGTGCACTCTCCGGCTGACACTCATTAAAATACATATTCATCAGCTCTGTGGCTCAACTTGATCCGCAGGGAAATCCTTGCATATAAGCAATAAATAGGAAATAAGTAATAAATATGTGTTTCTGCATTATAGCAGAGACAGTGGAATGATGGTGGTGTCGGTGTGGACTGGAGGTGGCAGGGGATCATGATGCTGGGCTCAGCATCCTGTTGATTGTCAGCCATCGGCCCAACGCTAATTAGAAACTCTTTGGAAACACTGCTGCTGTTGTTGTCCAAATAAAACAAACAAAAAAAAAACATCTCCCAGAAAATATAAACCCAGCATGTAGTATTTTACAAATTCTATCTATTAATTTAACATAGGGAAAAGAGTATTTCCAACACACAGCAAGTCTCTACAACAATTTGGATGTCATTATACCGTACATTATAATAGAAATGATAATGAGCAAATGGATAGTGGAGTCATAGACAGCCCAAAACCAAAAAATGCATCCACCATTTGCTCATCTATGACTCATAGAGTTATTAAGGTGGCTTCTGCTAGCTAATGCAAAGCCGTCCCACTCTTCCTGAAGGGCTTGGCGAAGTTGGCCGACATTTTTGTGTCAAAGATCACGCAGCTGGGCATTAATCTAGAGGCGATTTCTTTGACAACAAATGGTGAGATTCTGGATGTTGCACCAATCTGTATGTCCATCTCATGCTGCGTTTTCCCGTCACTCGTGAACACATTTCAAAATACCACCAAGTTCAACTGGCTCTACAGGATAAATGGTTTTGAAAATCTGAAATCCATCTAAAAATTCATCTGTACCAATTTGGGTCAAGATTCCATTGACATGACAAATTGACACATCTCGGTTTTGGGATGGTATTCCACAGTATTACCAGACACAACTATTTGTTTAAGGTGAGCACATCAACAGTTATTAGAAAAAACACATTTGGGCTTATTGCAGTGCCCCCTTAAGGTCAAATGCTGCAAAATGGTGTCCCGAGTCCATGTGTGAAGTTGTGAGAGTACCAGGCTACAGCCCAAACTGACATCCCAGCAGTCAACAGCTTGTTTTCGTCTTTTTCTCGTCATCTGTGGCATCATGTAATTTGACTAAACCTGCATTTTACGGTGGTCTTTTATAGTCACACTGTCTGATTATTGTCCTTTAATTCCACACATGACTAAGATGTGGATTACCTCCAATGGTAAAGAACTTCTAGCAACTTGAAGAGCTCAAAACTTTTGGTTTAACTACATAACATTAGCAATTAGATTTGTTACTTTTTCTTTAAGACCATTGGTATTCTGCATTTGTTTTTTTTTTTTTGTTTTTTTAGGTCGACAGATCTCTAAATCTGTTTATGAAAATGAGTTATTTCATCCAGTTCAATCCAGACAGCCGCTATGTATTTTTTAAACTTCCAATAATTGGCAGATAATCAGTAAATGTAAACGCACATGGTATAAAGTAGTATTAAATTATAAAGTACATGTGGTGAGCAAGTTTGCAAACAGCTTCTTGGATACAAATTCAGCCACTCCCATTTGGAAAAACACTAGCTGTGATTTGGAGTTGTGTTTCTAGTCACCTACCAATTGCGAAAATAGTGTTTGCTCTTCTTTTAGCTCTGTTTTTGGTCTCCACCATCTCCTCTGCTTCAAGATATTCACCAGCTAACAACTAAGTTACTCTTAGGAAGTGTTTTGCAAACCCAGTGGCCTGCTGGGATTTTTTTTTAAAGTACATTTTAGAATATGCTTTTCTACAGAAGTTGGTGGTTTGGTTGAAAAGTTCACTGTTCTTTACTGTTGTCATGCATAAAGTGACATTCAACGCTTAACACTTCCGACTCACAACCTTAGTTTGCTCGCCAAAAACTTAAGACTTGCTGTCTTTGTGATATTTAGGGAAAATGTTGATATTTAGAAAAAAAACACTCACATTTAAGGATCATGCTGACTCTTCTTTTAGCTCTGTTTTTGGTCTCCACCAACTCCTCTGCTTCTAGAAGTTCACCAGCTAACATTTTGGTCTGTCTTCAGAATTTCACTCTCCGTTTGGCAAACCCAGCAGAATACCAACGTTTATTTATTTTTAAGTGTTTTAGTGGATGCTATCAATAGTTAAAGTTGGGTAGCAACATCTCTTGGTTAAAATGGGTTCTTCAAGCGTAGTGAGCTTTAAGATATGCTACTAGCAGTTAGCTAACTAGCCACAGGATACTGTTTTTGTGATATTTAGCAGTAATGTTGAGAGGGGAAGCCAAAAGTCTCAGGTTTTGCAGATGGTCAATTACTAGTAAGAAACTACATTTGCAGTTCCCCCAAATCAGACGCGTAATCCAGTCTTGGGTCGACTGAAGGTGGCCAGCAAGCATTTCATCGTCAGTAGCTGCTATTGGACCCTAACTTTGCCAGCCCCACAATAAAACATGACAAATAACGTACTGGTCATTGAACATACCATGACAAATCTCTGTGGACTGTCACAAATTTTCTATAATATATTAGTTCTATGACTTCTTGGCCTGAAGGTACTGGATCTGATGGTCTGCAGCTTTTACTCATTTCAGTAAAACACTATTAAAATTCCACCTTTAATGTATGATACTGTCCACAGGCCAAAACACACTGCTAACTGAATAATTTCAACACGGACCTGTCCGACAAACTATAACAAATTGGCGTTGGTCCCGGTTGGCACCTGGAACATCTGGCTCGTACATCAACACATCAACACGTCCTGAAGCCTTGAGCCTGGAGTTCAGTGGGCTCTACAGTCTGGACGTTTGCCGTTACTCAAATTTGGCATGTTGCTTGACTTGCAAGCCAACGTGACTCCATTTCTCTCTTCTTCTTTTTCTTCCCCTCTCTCTCCCACAAGTGTGTCGTAGCCTGACATTCAGCCGGAGTGGATGGGGAGCTACAGAGGCAAGGACGTGATGTAGAGTTTATTCATCAACGCCTCCACTGCTGCTTATTTCTCTTTCAGACTGAAAGAAAGGCAGCTGATATAAGACTACAGGATCACACTTAGATAGAGAAGGCACTCTATGTGACATTTAATTTAACGCTACAGGCCAGCAGCGGAGCAGATTTGGTGCAGACTGGTTTTAATTTGACATTGATTTCTCAGAAGCAGAGACACAGGACTGAAGGAACATGTTCCCATCGAGAAATACAAACGTGGTTAACATTCTCTGACATCCAGCTTTGTTTCTGGTGTTGAGATTAGCATAGCAAAGCATAAGATGTGGTCGGTTTGAAAGAGGAGTTATCATGTGAAGCTGGTGCACATGCATGTGATTTAGTAGCACAAAAATTTAAAATTAAGGCTTAAAGGAACAGTTCAACATTTGGGGAGTTATTGATTTTAGATGTCAGTGCTGTACACTGTAAAAAAAATATATATAATCCTGTGAAAAATGGTGAAATCTGGCAGTAAGGGAGCCAGAAAAAATACATAAAAGATTTTAGCTGAATCTAAATACAGTAAAAGTTGCAAAGTTTTACAGTCAAATATTGTAAGAAGACAAATGACTATTTCTAGAATACAACGGCTGGACGTTGAAACAGCTAAAGTTTTCAGTTCTTTATATAACTCATTTTTCATTGAAATACCAGCAAAAAACTGTAAAATAATGTTTTGCTAATTTAAATTTAGTGAGAATAGTGTGATTTTATGGTCAAATGTTGTAAATGAATGAAGTACCATTTATAAATAATGTAGATGTTATTCTTAGTTTTGGCCTGTTGTTTAACAATTTAAAGGTAAGTTAATGTCTTTTTTCAGTGATTTCATTTGTTATTGTCTGTTATGGAACGTAATATGATTTTTTTTCTTTTTTAAATGTACTTTTAAAAAACTAAAAGTAGATTTTTTACAGTGCACACACAATAACAAAAAAAAGATTCAAGAATTAGTCCCACACATTACCACCCATTAAACCACAACTTTATTTTTTCATTTCGTTTTTTGTATGGACGGACCCAAATATGTTCTTCTCATTACTAGTTAATCTGTTGATTAGTTTCTTGATTATTGATTAGTTGTTTGGTCTATATAATATGAGAAAATGGTGAAAAATGTCGATTAGCACCAAAGGCCAAGATGACAAATGTCTTGCTTTGTCTACAACCCAAAGATATTCAGTTTACTGTCACAGAGAAGAAGAGAAACCAGGAAATATTCACATTTTAGAGTCTGGAATCAGAGAATTTTAACAGTTATTTTCTTTAAAAATAACTCAAGCCAATGAATCCAATATCAAAATATTTGGTGATTAATTTAATAGCTGAATTGTTGCAGCTTTACATGTTAACTAATTAGCTTTAGAGGTGATGGTGGACAGAGAACGTTACCTTTCATTTCTTAGTTCTTCTTCCAGTTTTTAAGTGAAGCTAAGTGAATGGAGCACCACTCTTACCTTCATTTTCTCAAGGAAATATTTCCCAAAATATCACGTGTCAAAGTATGCCGTAAATGTTTGCTCAATCATTTGGTGGGTCTGAAAATGTATTGGGAGCCTGTTACTGAAGTGTTCATTATTTTCTCTGAACAGTTTTTCCACAGCAGACGTTTAGTCTCGTCATGGCTGGAGAAGCTCTGGTATAATTCATATATTGAAAACGACCGTCTTCCATGAAGGTGAGGTGGTTGAAGGATCCTCGTGTTGAGCAGTTTGGCTCACTGTCGTGGTTCACGACAGAGAGATTGTTGACCAAATCTTCCTCACCTGTGCTTTTCCTGCTGTGACAAGTCAAAACCTCTGTTAGCCATCAGATAGCCAATCACAGACCGGAATGATTATTTCTCTGCTACTATTAAGGAATACGAACGTCTGAATTCTGAAAATTTCATGGTTTTTGGTGTATTTGTGGTACAGTAGGTGTTAGAGATGCTGGACACCAACATTTATCATGACAGTGGTAAGTGCAGTTGCAGTAATGAGTCCACTGCAGCATGTTGGTGAAAAGAGACTAAAGACATGAAGATACTCGCAGCATTGAGTCACACGACTAGTGATAAGTTAAAGAAAACCACAAGTCAGTATGCAAACAGTGTAGGAGCATTTCAAACACAACTAGAAAACACCTCAGACCTACCTAAGCAGCTCAAACGCATTTACTGATTTCATTCATTTCCATCATACATGCTGACGAGCATTTTGAAACTTGCATTTGAATAGTTCAATAAAACGTCAAAATTCTTTAAAAAAAAAAACAAAAAAAACTGGTTGGCAAAAATGTTTTTACAGTCACTGAAATTGTTTTTCAGTTTTTTGGAAAAACAGTTCATGTGCTTTATGTGAGATGAAAACACCTTTTCCATCATCTTTTTTGACTGAATTTATTAATTAACACTTGTTTGCATTTGGGGAAATGCCACATGTGTTACACTTTTTTCAACTTCTGTAAAATAAATGATCAGTAGAAATTCAACTATAATTGTTTCTTTTTGAACAGCTGTGTCACACTACATAAAATACGTATGTAAGTTCTCTCTATTTGTAGCTATGGTTGTGATGTTTCCATAGAGCTGCAGGACTTTATATTGCAGTGCAAAATGAGCCACCAGTGGGTAAAAATGCCTCGAAATGTTTTGGAGGTCAGAGGGTTAGTGAAGTGACTGAATTTTCTACCAGCAATTTTTGACACTCACAATCTGACAAGATAAAAGTACAGATAATTTGAATAATTTAAATTTTATAACTGTGATAATTGGATAGGGAACATGTCCAGCTGACTTGGAACATCAATTGTGTTTATTTGCAGTGGTGTTTCTGGCCATCAGGTGAATGTAAAGCCCATATCACCTTCTGTTTTAGCTCTGTTTTGGCCTCCACCAACTTCAGAGGGAATTACTGGAGACTAACAGTTATGTTCACCACCTTTTCCTAACTATTGGAGATAGTTTATTAGATTTTTTGCAGGAAACAGCTGCCTGGCAATGACAGCAGCAACAAAATGGCCTGAAAGATGCTAAAATGCTACGTAGACCTAAGAAGAACCGCAGTCTGGTAGTGATTTTCTTTCTTTTTTATCGCATGTAGTCATTTTGTCCAGTGTTAATGTGAAAATACTACTTTGTTGAGCTTTAACTTCAAAGAAAATATCCATTCATGGTCCCACCTTCTGAGGTTTAACTGAACCAATGACATCAGTTGTGCTTCTGAGAAATATTTGCCGACCTAAAACCAACATGTTTTCTCCTGCTGCTTCATTTTTCCAGCTCCCTCTCTGCTCTGCCTCTCCCCTCATATCTCCAGCTGTCGCCTGGTATAATGTAAATGAGGCTCTCAGCACAGAGCCTGTGATGGTGTCAGCCCTCTCCTTAGTCTCTGGTCTCATTAGAAGCCTAGTGGAGCTGACATTTACCCGCTACTGTGTTGACTAGCTCTTCATGCGGGGCACATGGGTCAAAACAATACACAGTGAAACTTCAACAATCCGAATCCCTCGGGATAGTGGGAGGATGCTGATTATATGACATGCAAATGCTTATGAAAAGCCATTTTATTCTAAAGGACCCGTGTGTGCTAATAATTTGAAGTGAAGTTGAAATTTCAAGCCATTCATGCCGTGTCCTTGCTGCATTGTCAGTGTTTGTGCTCTAGTGGCGAATTCTTGGCAGCTGGACTGATTCAGATTCTGAATTAGCAGCAGATACTCCACATTTTTGTGCTTTTTATCAGCACAAATGCACTGCAACCTCCCGGCCTGCACAGTGATAATGCCACACACTGCCAACTTCATTCAGATTTGCTTTGACTTGGGTGAACTACATCTCCTGAGCCCCGTAGTAAGGTGCAGCAATGGCTCTGTGAGTTTGAAATTAATAGGATGGCCGCAGCTATTTCCTGACTCTTGGTTCTCTCGGGAGCCTGCAGCCCTGTTTTTTTTTTTTTTTTTTTTTGCGGTCCTTCATCCTGTTACTAATGCCCCGACTCTGTGTAACCCTTATCTCCATGCTGACTACACGGCCTGATAGGGCTCTGTGTGTAAGCAATTAAAACGGCTTATTTGCCAGATAAGTGAGGGAGAGCGGTCGGATTGAAAGCCACAGGCTGCAGTATCAGGTCTTTAGGTTACAGCCCCCGGGTTAAATGGCCTGGGGGGCTCACAGGGAGCCAAATGAGGCGTACAGCTCAGCCACATGAAACTCTGCCAGGGGGAAACACACACAACACACTCTGTATGTTTTCCACATACACCAGGATGAATATTTAACCATCATCGTGGAAAAAGGTGGGTCAAAAACCTGTTTGTGTGTGTGGATTTTGTACAAATAGAATAGAATATATTCCTATTGTATGCTCATACCTAATGAGTGTAACAAATTCCGTGTGAAGCGGTTTATTTCTGGGCATCAATGCGTGTTTCCACCTCAGATTTCTGACAAACAGCTGCAATATGATCTCGACACACACTGGCTTCAGGGACTCCAGCGATCTGCACAGCATTAAAACCACCTGCCTTATCTCGTGTAGGTACTCACTGATGCTGTCCAAACATCCGAACTGTGAGGCCATGGACAGGTTCTTTGGAGGTGTCCTGTGGTGTCAGGTTGTTGGCTGTGGATTCTTTGGATGGTGAGGTCTCCATGGATTGAACTTGGTCTGGTGCAACCTACAGGTCAGCATCTGGGGAGTTTGAAGGTCAGGTCAATGCCTCAGGCTCTTCGCTGTGTTCCTCAACCCATTTTTGAGTGGGTTTTTATTTGTCACAAGGAGCTTTGTCCTGCTGGGAGGAACCATTATGGTTAGGGGTTGTACTTGATCTGCAACAGTATGTAGATAGGTGGTCCGTGTCCACGTAACTCCTACATGAACGGCAGGATTGAAAGTTCTGCTAGCAGAACTTTGCATTGTGACTTGATGACCGATGTTTACCATGTCACCTGTCAGTGGTTTTAGTGGTGTGGATGTGAAGTACATAAGATGAACTTCCTTCATCATCCACCCATCCATCCATCCATCCATCCATCATCCATCCACCCATCCATCCATCCATCCATCCACCCATCCATCCATCATCCATCCACCCATCCATCCACCCATCCACCCATCCATCCATCATCCATCCATCATGTCCATCCATCCACCCATCCATCCACCCATCCATCCATCCACCCATCCATCCACCCATCCATCCATCATCCATCCATCCACCCATCCACCCACCCATCCATCCATCATCCATCCACCCATCCATCCATCCACCCATCCATCCACCCATCCATCCATCCATCCATCCACCCATCCATCCATCATCCATCCACCCATCCATCCACCCATCCATCCATCATCCATCCATCATGTCCATCCATCCACCCATCCATCCACCCATCCATCCCATCCATCCACCCATCCATCCATCCATCCATCATCCATCCATCCATCCATCCATCATGTCCATCCACCTATCCATCCATCCACCTACCCATCCATCCATCCTGTCCATACGTCCATCCATCCACTCATCCATCCATCCTGTCATCCATCCATCCTGTCCATATGTCCATCCATCCACCCACCCATCCATCCATCCACCCACCCACCCATCCATCCATCCATCCATCATCCATCCATCATGTCCATCCACCCATCCATCCATCCTGTCCATACGTCCATCCATCCATCCACCCATCCATCCATCCTATCATCCATCCATCCATCCAACCACCCACCCACCCATTTATCTATCCATCCATCCACCCATCTATCCATCCATCTATCCATCCACCCACCCATCTATCCATCCATCCATCCATCCATCCATCCATCCATCCATCTATCCATCCATCCATCCATCCACCCATCCATCCATCATCCATCCACCCATCCATCCACCCATCCATCCATCATCCATCCATCATGTCCATCCATCCACCCATCCATCCACCCATCCATCCATCCACCCATCCATCCACCCATCCATCCATCCATCCATCATCCATCCATCCATCCATCCATCATGTCCATCCACCTATCCATCCATCCACCCACCCATCCATCCATCCTGTCCATACGTCCATCCATCCACTCATCCATCCATCCTGTCATCCATCCATCCTGTCCATATGTCCATCCATCCACCCACCCATCCATCCATCCACCCACCCACCCATCTATCCATCCATCCATCATCCATCCATCATGTCCATCCACCCATCCATCCATCCTGTCCATACGTCCATCCATCCACCCATCCATCCATCCTATCATCCATCCATCCATCCAACCACCCACCCACCCATTTATCTATCCATCCATCCACCCATCTATCCATCCATCTATCCATCCACCCACCCATCTATCCATCCATCCACCCATCCATCCATCCATCCATCCATCCATCCATCCATCCATCCATCCATCCATCCATCCATCCATCCATCCACCCATCCTCCAAACTATGGCCAGTAGTGTTTCCCCCAGTTTAAGAAATATTGTCCTATCAGAGTAAAGCTTGACTTGAAAGCGGGGGCGCTAGCTACAAGCTGCTGGCCACAATAGAAGTCTTTGTCATGGTGCCCCTTTGCTAGCTAAACCTCTACACTGCTCTCTACTTGCCAACATGAAACTTCCTGTATTCTGAGTGACCACCTCCTCTGGTCACTGCAGTGCTAAACAATCAGAAAGGAAGTACAATCATTAGCATCCTGACACCCAACCCTAAGGGAGTTCCTTCAGATTTATATATCGCAGGAAAATCTCCGCAGTCATCAACTCTGGTGGTTCTTTAGCGTTAATTGTTAGAGAGCCACTGGCAGCTGCACAGTTCATCCATCCTTCCTCGTTGTGCTGTTTATTTCCTACTATGTCTGAATTCTATATTTAAAATTCATCCCTTCCAAACTTCCCACAGTGGAACAAAAAAAATGCAGCCTTCATGCTATTATTGCCAAAATATCCACAATGCAAAGCTTTGCCTCCGTGTACAGTATCTATATGATGGTCCAAAAATGCTGAAAAATACGTCAGTAAGCTCCTACGCTGATGCACTGCTTGTCATTTTCCTTCATTACTGTAGTTTATTCTGTGTCAGTCCCACATACGCTGTCCGGCTGCCAGAAATCAGTCACTACAGCCCCAGACAAAAAAAAATTACTTCCGTTTCAGTCACAGCTGCTACAAACTGCAACTGTGACCAGAAGTTATAAAAAGGAACATTTTTAAAGAAAGACAGAGATGATAACAGACCTCCAAGAGCTGTGTCACATGACTAGTAGCAGAATAATTAGCATTAGCCGGATCTACATCGGGTTTTCTGTGGTGCTGCTGAATACATAGACATTGTACATGTTTGACTTTACCTCTTTTTACTTTTGCATTTTTTCCTCCTGTCACATTTTTTCTCGCTGTGGGGTCTTTTTTCCTCTGCGACATAAAGTCCTGCACATCTATAGAAACAGTAAAACCATGACTAGGAGTAGAGGGAACTCAGACATGTATTTTGTGCGGCGTAACAGTTATAGTGCCATAAATCATAGAAAAAGAAAAAAATAAAGTTGACTTTCTTTGATTATTTATTTTACAAAAATGGGGGAAAAAAACTAGAATTAACATGTTCAGCATTCCAACAGGTGATACCAATACTAGAAAAACGGTGGCTCTACATAATATAGATATTGTACTACTGAGGTTTTACCATTCTATATTTTATCTACTCTGTGTAAACACAGCCTGCAGTTCAGCCAAAAAGTCTCAAATTTTTTGGTGTTGCTCACAGCAAAGTCACCAAGTGCAGAGAAGTGCAGATTTTTGTTTTTTTGATTTTTTTTTTGCACAATCTGGTCAGAGCCAATGGTTTATTTGTAGCAAATTTTTAATTAAAACATGTAGAATAAAGGGATAATTGATGAAATATGATTTTAGGCTTAGATTTGGTAAAGTTTTCCAACAGAATCACACATCAGAGAAGATTAGTTCAAGGACCGTCAGAAAGTCTGACAATTCTTTCTGTTTTCACGGTTTCTGGCTGTTATAAATACTGAAGTTTTGTCACAGAATATAAAAATATATATAATAATCCATGCTTTCAAATCCATGGGCATGTTTTTGAGGCTAGATGATTAATACAAGACCTTCCCATATATTACACAGTTTGTGCATTTGCCAGGCACATAGACATGGATATTACATTTATTTTTTCTCTTTTTAGTTATATTTAGCCATATCTGGGAAGTCGCATTATGCTATCATTCTTTTTACATCAGATTTTTGAAAAACTTTGACATTTCTGTTACAGTGATAAACATTTTTCCACAAATTCTTGAACAAGCAATGTTACGTAACTGAAAAATAATATAAAATGTTTCTGAGAGACAATCGAGGAACTACAAGAAATGACTAACTGAGGGGGAACACTTATTTTAAAGCAGATTCACCACATCAGATTTATTTATTCTTACAATAAAGTTCCAATCAGTCTACCAGCAGTATCAAAAACCTCGCTGTTATCTGGTGGACCACCAGGACAGCCTTCAGATGTGGTTGCCGGGAGATTTGCTCTAAAAGCGTGACACGAAGACATCTATAGATTGGAAAAGCAGAAAAAATAAAAAGCGGCAGCAGAGTCTGCTTTCTGAAGGCGACAGAGCAGAGTGACGGAGAGGCAGAAGACTTCGACCTTGCCCGTGACCTGAACAAACTGTAATGAGTTCTGAACTTCTGACTCAGCTCCGTATTGTTGTGGTTTTCAGAGTGCTGAGAGCTGGTAAACAGGATATTGAGTCCCAGATGGGTTTTGGCTCACATCATGAAAGTACTGGAGGCCCACAGCTCTGCACACACCGCCGGCCGTCGAAATGAAACGCAGGGAAGAGGGATGGAGGAGGGAAGGATGTTTCTGCTGTCCAACGTATGAGTTTGTTTGGAGGCTTTCGGAGTTATCCTGCGTGACGGGCGCATGTTTCTGAGCCACCGGTTCACACGCTGAGCAACACTAAGACGCTGCTGAAGAGATAAAACAGCCACATGGGGGAAAAACCTGGACACGGACCAGCGGATCTCCCGTTTTTCCCCTCAACATCTTCTCTTCTTCTGCTGTCTCTCCGCCTTCTTTCTCCCTCTGCGTGAAATAGGATCAGATCTAAGTGGAGGAGGGCTGCAGCATGAGGAGGAGGACAGCATGGAACGAGGAGGACCAGGGAAATCACAGTACAGAGGAGGAATCCTGGGATGGATGTTGAAAAAAAAAAAAGGAGACAGCACAGCAGCTCCTGTAATTTGTCTTTTTTCATCACTTTACCTGTATTGGAAAAGCTAAATGCTTTCATAGAGGAGAGCACACTTCAAATTTACTCAGCATTATTCGGTTATTTTTCAACCTGGGCCTCGCTTTGGCAATTTTGCCACCGTTCCAATGAATTCCACCCACATTGGACTCTACGTCTCACGATTTCCGTCCACGGCCAGCATTCAGTGCCAGTGCTGGAAGTAGTGTGTCCCTTTAAAGGTTCTGTTTGTTCCTTTAATAACCAGCCATTTTTATTCAACCACGAGGTTCGGTTGTCTTTCCTCGGTGACCTCAACTCTAAATTAGTCATGCAGCAGATTAACAGGAAGAATCAGTGTTGGAAACTCAGGCAGGAAATAGCCAAGTAATCCATCAACTATTTCACCAGTTAATAACTTCATCTAAATAACGACTCCACTTATTATCTGCCAGTTATGTGACGATCGGCGTCTGTCTGTCCGTCTGTCCGTACGTCTGTTAGCAACGTTACTCTAAAACAGACCAACGGATTTGGATGAAATTACCAGGGAAGGTCAGAAATGACACAAGGACCAAGTGATTAGATTTTAGCAGTGATGCAGCTTATAGTCTGGATCCACGGATTAGTTAAAGATTTCTGTAGCATTGCCAGATAGCGACACGGCGTCACTGTAACCATGACAACCAGTGAACACTACATCAGCTGCCTGCTGATGATCACATGACTGTGATCCTACTACAAATCCACTGCTGAGGACTTATCAGGACTTATCCATCAGAAATGATCCAAGGAACAACTGATTAAATTGTGGGGGTGTTTCTGAGTCCCATCAATTCCTGCTGCCTGCTACATATTTAGGTCACATGATCCGGTATCCGTACATAACGTACACATGCAGAACACGTGTCTGTGCTCAGAGTAAGGTCATTTAGTTTGTGGGTACATCTATATTAAATGGACACATTCTATGGTGCTGTGATTTCTTTTTCACATATACAGGGTGTCCCATAAAAATTTGACATAGTTTTAAAAGCAATTATCTTGAAAACTACTAAGTCTAGCTCAATGAAATTGAACAGTTTAGGTGTTGAACATCATAAGTTTATTATGGGACTGATTTCATAAGTGTTCAATATGTGCGCTGCCTGTGACACGGCAAACGTCACGCTGCTCAGTCTGGGGTGACTGTGTGCCAGCATATTCCAAGACGCAATATGACTTCTCTTTGCTCAACCTGAAAACAGAACAAAAATAAAACATTAAATATGAACTCTTGATCTGTTTCTATACATTCTGTGAAAATTTGAGGTTATTTCAACAAGAATTGCCAAAATTATTTGCCTGCGAAATGTCACATTTTTTGTGGGACACCCTGTATTTCAAAGTACAGAAATTGCATAGCTGTATCCCTCAAATTTGTAAAACAAATAAAAGTTGCGCAATATCCCGTGGTCTCGTTTCTAAAGATTCTTGTTATGCGTGTTCATTGTGTATTTTTACAAACCCATCACTGCAACAAAAAAGTGCTCTGAGATCTGGCGAATGTGTGAAATGTTAGTGGAACTCCCCAGATTTTACCACCAATAAAAAATGAATATGCAGTCGTAGCGCCGGCGCTATGCTGGGCTCTATAGGGTTAAAATCAGTTTTGCAACTGAAAGAAATCCACGTTTCTTCCAAACCAGTGAACAAGTTAACAAAGTTTCCAACTAGTTTGTGAATGCATTCCTGGATGGTTAATAAACAACGATCAGTCCATTTTCTCTTGACAACATAACTCTAACTTGCTGTATGTCTAAAGAACAGCAATATCAGGATCTAACTGCAAGGATACTAAGTTGATCTAAAGTGTCTGATTGGAAATATGAAGAATTGTTAGATCTTACAAAAATAAAAACAAAAAAATCAAAGCTATAAAAGAGCAAGGATGGTTAACGCTATCAAAATGTGATCAAGGTAGACTTTTACTCCACAGTTCTTACTTTCAGACTGAATTAAGGGTGCTTCTGATTGCTTTTCTCTCTACAGTCCCTGCAGTTTCAGGTTGTCCGGCTGCTAGTGTCAGCTCTGTGATTGATAGGTGGCCTGTCCAGCTGGGATCAGCTACCGGTAATGGATCATTTTCAGATATGCTTCTAATTTATCAATGCTGGTAGGTCAAGATGCATCTCAGTTATCATGTTCTGCCGATGGACCCCTTTTTCCAGTCTACAAATCTTTAACTGTGTAAAAACTAAACATTTTTGTGCTCAAAAACAGCAAACATAATTTGTTGTTTACAAAACTCCTGCCAAATGTGCATCAGTACAGTCATTCAGTATACAAAGGAAGCCAGCACACCACTGTGTAATATCCTTCAGACGTCACTTCATTCAAAATTGTATCTCCTCTCAAGAAGAGAAATAATGAAAAACAAATACTTCAGGAAGACAATATTGAAAATACAGGCGCAAAATAGAAACTGAAACACAAGTTACACAGTCTATTATCACTGGAACAGAAGTCCACCTGTGATCCCTTGTTGGTCTACCTGCATGAACACAGTTAGAAAATACTTGAGGACAGTTTTGGACCAATGAGCTGTGTTTATCTGCATCATGGCTCCTTAAGAACTGCTGGAGGTACTGAAAAAATCCGATTGTTTCACTTCACAAAGATGGAAAAGGATACAGGAGGATCAGTGAGCAACTAAAAGTCAGTGGAAACAGTATATCAGTATTAGCAGATATCAGAAGGTCTAAAACGAGCCATCGTGCCACTAACCAGCGCTGCAGTGGTCGTCTTAATAAAATGATGCCACAGATTACCTGCACAGTTTAGCTCTGACAAACAAAAGCTCCAAACTTGGCACCAGGTAATCAGTAAAAATCAGTTTCTGTGACAGTTCAGTGTGAAAAACGGCACATAATGTCAAAGTCTGTGGACAGCACTGAAGAAAAACACCCTTGTTTGCCTTCTCTTTTGCTAAATAACACAAAAAGAAACCTGATGAACATTACGAGCTCATTCTTTGATCAAATGAGACCAAGATAAATCAGTGTGACTCAGATGGAGTCCACCATGTTGGTGTGAACCTGGTTAGCACTACCACAGTGAATGCATAATCCTGACAGTGAAGCACAGAGCTGGGAGTGTGAAGATATGAGGATGTGTTGACGTTTCTAGATGGCACTATGAATATGTGTGTATATACCAAAATTCTATCTGACATCCTATCAGTCTGCAGAAGCTTTACAGAAGAAGAATATTCCACACAAAAGTTTTTACAGAAGAAAAAAAAAGCCAAACTGTGACCTGGGTGAGGATGTTGCCTGACTTGGGTCCAACAGAACACCTTGAGGGTATTTTAAAGAGAAATGTAGAGCAAATCCAGTAATACATCTTTCCAGAAGTCTGATTTTCTTCATGCAAAGGTGGATTGAGTCATCTAAACTAAAGGTGGACACATGAAGTATTGACAAAATAAAAGGTTTAAATCTCAGTACTGACTTTAGTTGCATTGAGTTCCTGCTGTGGGGGCTGGTATATTATAATATGGTAAGTTTAAACTGTTAATTGTTCATTTTGCACCAAAGCAAGTACCTACTATTCAACTTATGCATTTCCTGTAAGGTAATAAATTCTGCTCTTTACTGTAATACTCAGGTTAAAGGGTTAAAACTACCAACATCTACCATCACAGCCTGAGGTGTCACTTTTTAGCAAAGGTAAATCCAAACCTACAGCACCAAAAATGAAAACCAATGAAAGGAACAGTGAAACGAAAGCCCTGCCAAAAACTGTCAGCAGACAAGTGTGGAGGAGAAAAAAAATCTAATCAGACGATAAAGATGGAGGTCAAAGTGAAAAATGTACAGGAACGCTTTGCTGTTATTTTATCATTTAAGCCGAGCCGCTGTTTATTCAGCCACTGGTGAGTTTGCTTCACTTCAAATGAAACAGAGAGAGAAGCGAGCGAGCTGCACATCAAATAGAATGTGAAAGAGAGTGAGAACAAAAAAAATATTAAAATAAAGCCCTCGCTTCCTACTTACATCAAACGCCGGCACTGTGGGTGCCAATCAGCCACCGATATTTTACACAAATTCCACTGGTTTTATGTTGAGGAGGCAGAAACTCGCCTGTCGAGGAGACACATGACCTCCTGTGAAGCCTTTTATTTGGATCGCAGAGGATAAAATGTGCTTTATGCTTTTAACTCATATATTATAAAGGCTTTAACCGCAAGAAAATGTCCACTTTGTCGTATTTTTATTACTTTTTTCCTGAGAAAAACGAGCTGCTTCTGTATTTATAAAGAAACTGCAGAAAGAAGGTTAAACAGAGCTGGGCAGTGTGGCCAAAATAAAAAAATCTCAACCATTGATTTTATTATTTGCATGTACACCACTGTTCAAAAGTTTGGGGTCACCCAGACAATTCCATGTTTTCCAGTAAAACTCCCACTTTTATCCATGTTCTAACATAACTGCAGGGTTTTCTAATCATCAATGAGCCTTTCAACACCATTAGCTAACACAATGTAGCATTAGAACACAGGAGTGATGGTTGCTGGAAATGTTCCTCTGTACCTCTATGGAGATATTCCATTAAAAATCAGCTGTTTCCAGCTACAATAGTCATTTACCACATTAACAATGTCTACACTGGATTTATCATTCATTTAATGTTATCTTCACTGGATTAAAAACTGCTTTTCTTTCAAAAATAAGGACATTTCTAGGTGACCCCAAACTTCTGAACGGTGGTGTATGTTTTTGCCAGAATGTGTCTTTCTACTCCACTAATCTCTTTTGGATTAACTTGTTAGGACCTTGGCTTCATGAGGACATTATTTGGTGTGTTTTTATGCTTCACGTGGTCCAGCATGTGCAGTGTTTATAAAGGAGTTTCTTTAAAGCACTAATTCCCTGAGCCTCCCTCTGCTTGTGTCACAGCTGCTCAGGTTCATCTCTAACTCGGCCGGTCGGTGAGGAGCAGCGGACCGCGAAGCCTTCGGTGTCGTCGCTCTGGATCGATGGCGAGGCAGCGCCAGGACGAGGTCACGTGACCCACCAGAGGAAAGGTGACATTGGCTGATCCGGCGGCGTTGGCCAGACAGTCGGCACCAGTTGGCCCAGCTGGACGGGGTAGGTGGTGGTGGAGGGGATGGAGGGGATGGAGGGGATGGAGGGGTCGGTGTGACCTGAGCCAGGACGCCTGGAGCTGCTGGAGCTGCTGGAGCTGCTGCTGATGCTTCCAGCTAACTGGAGACCGACTGGCTGCCAGTTCTTCTCTGAGGGAAGTAGGTGTTGGCTGCTAGAAAAGTTGCTCGGAGTTGCCAGGTGACGTCATAATGTGTGAGAGAGAGCAGCAGAAGAGGCAGTCGGATGCTTTATTCAAGTCATAGCAGAATGTAAAAATATACGGCTAAGTGGCTATTCAGTACCAAACAGATCTACTATTAACCCTCCGACCCCTTTTCTGCTGTTGCCACATTTTTACTCACTGTGGGCTCATTTTTCACTGCAATATAAAGTCTTGCACCTCTATGGAAACAGTCAGTCATGACAAGAGTTAGAGAGAAATCAGAAATATCTTCCCTGCACTATGACACAGTTATAATGCCATAAATCATAAAGAAAAGAAAGAGCAAAAATATAATTGCTTTGATTACTTATTTGGCAAAGATTTGCTTTAACTTCCCACAAGTGTCACCCATGCCGGAAATAAGTACTAACTTTACATACTAAAGATATTTAACTGTAGATTTTTGATTTGGTTCCATCCTGTCTGCTCTGTCTAAACACTGCCTGAAGTTCACCATTAAATAAAAACAACATTCAACTCAACATGTCCATCCAATGTTTAATTGAAATAATTTAATTGTTAATTTAAATCATATAAAAACAACTTAAAGTGCAATATAAGGCATGATACCTTCTTCCTTTAAACATGGACAGTGAATTAAAAACGAGCCTATGTCCACATCGTCAAACAAAGAAGAAAAGACAGAAAGCAAAGCAGACCTGAGCTTATAATTTGGGGGCAGTTTAAATGCCGCGGTGATAAGCGGTTGTTGAGCAGCTTTGGCTCCTGTCACTGAAACATCCAGGTGATGTGGCTTCATATGGGCGGCCATGCTCCATGTAGTTCCACTCTCATACGGCTTTCTCATGCCACAGTGCCCACACACCGTTAGAGTTTCTTCCATCATCATCGTATTTTACAGGGAAGCCAAAATGCTCCCATACGGGCGACTTAAATGATGCAGAAGGTTTTTCAAGTTCCTCTGCTCCTCCACTAGCCATGACTACCGCTGCACTCAACTAGTGTGGATTAAACATGCGCTCTCCACGTGACCACGTACAACTTTTTTCCGTCAACCAATCCACGGACCACGTGCATTCCGAACCGTGGAGAGCGATCCGTACGGATCATGGATCAACGATGATCCGTTGCACCACTACTGAAGAATGCAGATTTTTTTGTTTTTCACATCTGGTCAGAGAAAATAGTTCATTTTTGGCAAGTTTTTGAAATGAGACATGTAGAATAAAGTGATTTTGATGAAATGTTAAGATTTCAAGCTTAGATTTGGTTTATTTTCCTGGTGGACTGACACATTCAAGGGCTGTTGGAAAGTTGAAAATCAGACAAATCCTTCTATTTTTACAGGCTAGTTTTTTTTGGCTGATATTATTGGTGTTTTTTAAAAAAATATTTCTTTCAAACCTGCCGCCAGGTTTTGGGTTTGGGGGTTAAAATGAACCAGTTTCAACTGTTCAGTATACAGTTAGGTTTTCAGTGTTTCCCAACATCAGGGTCGGGCCCTTCCAAAGAGTCACAGGATGCGTTTTTTGAGGGATGTGAGATGATAAAAACTTTAGTCTGAATCTATGATTTTGGTGATTTTTACCTCAAAAAAATCTTTCTTGACAAGGGACCCCACAGTGTATATTCTGCTTTTGTGCAAGAAGCCTCTGGACTGTATCCGTAAGCGCAGTAAATCTCAATGTGAATAGTAGTGAGTCGTCAGCGTAGGGGCAGATTTCAGAGATAATGCAGCATATACACCCCCCTCAATATTTAGTGTATGTGCATTTGTGTTTAGACATTGTGCCTGAATTTTGTGTTTTATACACCTACACAATGACACAGAAATGGAACAAATTGGTAAAAATTCATAAAAATTCAGCAGAATGCAGAAAATTAAGTGTTTGATGCTCAAAATTTCCACTGAAAGGACACCAGGATTCCTGTTTAATAAATATTGTGTAACAAAAAGCATTCCCCCAAAAAAGCAGAATTATAGATTATCATAAACTGGAAAATACTAAACTGAAGAGCAAGTATTTAAATACAGTAATTGAGTCAAAATACTTGGTTAATTTGCGCCACTGAGAGACAAAAGTGCTTTTATTTTTGGGTTCGTTGTGCAAAAAGTTAGTTTTTCTATTTTTTTTTGTTTTGGGGAAATCTAGGAGTGTGAAACGGAGACGGAAGCTGCTGACAGTAATTGGAGCTTCACAAACAAATGTTTCATGCAGCGTTTTTTAGGGAGGAATGTTCTGATTGGTTAAAGGTCAGCTGGTGAAGTTGCAGGTTTTCTGGATGTACAATGTCAAAGTAAAGGTCAGGAAGAAGGTGAGAGAAGAGGAAATAAGGGAGCAGTTCTGAGAATCTGAGAGCATTTGTGCATGAAGTCTTTTACTTTTGTTCTAAAATATTACAATGATTGTAATTAAAGTCAGTTGTTGGAAATTCAGTGTTTTTGGAGCGTGTTAGAACTGAGAATTGACCACTGGCGATCACACCACAATGAATGTCAGTCTGACTGGCTCTAAAGTTGCACATTTATCAGTCAGAAGGGCTGAAAACATTCAAATTACACATTATAAAGTGAACACAATATGCCAAAGCAAGTTTTTAGCAACACCAAACCCAGCAGGAGAAGAGAGGATTCTGAAAACATCGGAACAGATGTTTCAGCCCTGATCATCCAAATATCTGACATATCAGCAATAAAACCTCACTGCAAAAAAATTAATATAAAAATTAAATTATTACCTTTTACTAGATATAATTGAACAAAACAGTGGAAATCTGTCAGTCCTTAATATATACAATTCTTCTTTTAAACAATAAATTTAAAAAATAATTCTATTTTTTTGCTGATTCATGAATTATCTTTTATTAAAAACCTGTATTTTGTGTGGCCTGTTTTTCAAGGTTTACATGTGAATGAAAACATTTTTTCCTGTGATTTTAATATGGATTTTGGGTAGTTTAATGAAACGGGGAAAATTCTGTAAGATAACAGTAAATTGTTCAGTTAAAAAAAACAGTTTAAAGTGATGTAGTTGACTCTTTGTCAGCATTTTGAACTTTTTTATGTAGTTTTTGAGGGACAGCTGGTTTACATATAAACTAACGTTGATTTACTACATAATTACAGATTGCAGATCGCTCAGAGGCCACTGTCATAATTTAAACTACTGTGTACAAGTTGAAAGATGTGTCTGATGACATTTTAATAAATCAGTGTGTTTCTGTAACTTTCAGGTTTAATAGCAAATGAGCTGCAGTTATTTAAACATGAGTCAGACATTTAGATTCATTCATATTCTCTGCAGTTCCCTCTCAGTCATTGGAGTTTCTGTAGCTAAACTAATAATAATAAATGACCTAAGGAACTCATTGTTTTTAGTTTTCTATAGTTAACAAAAAACCCTGTAAAATGTGTCAAATCCCCTTTTTCTTGCTGCTTGATTTGGTGGAATTAAAAGCGGCGTGGCAGCAGGTGGAGCTGGGAGAAGGGCCCAAACCTCCTGCCACTGTGTCCCTGTGTTTCATCATCACAGGACTTCTTATTATTTGCTTCAGGTGCTTCTGCTGACATTAGCCTCAGCGCTGGAGGTCAAGCCGGTAAATAATAAAATAAAATTCTGCCTGCTATCATCCTGCCACACCTCACAGTGATGCCAAACTCAAAATAAATGTATTTCTAAGGGCTGCATTACAGCAGCTTTGGGCAGCAGTCAGACTTGAAGCATCTGTTCCAGACTGAGTTAACCTCCACTGACTCCATGTCAGCCCCGTACACATCTAGAAATGTTTATTTCTGTATATTTATATGCAGCCAGGACTCCCAGGAAGGCAGCAGTGATTTATGTCTTACTCAAACACTTTACAAGATTGTGCAAGTTTTAGAAACAACTAAGAGACATCACTGTCAGAAAAATGACGCTGCGATGCAAATCAGAGCATCTGATGTCTATTAGTGGAAGCAGTGAAATGAATACATTAGTATGTTATTTTAGGAGTGGATGAAGGGATATTTTGCTCCACTCTGAGATAGATTCAGGACTGATCGGCCTCCACTCCTTATTCCTGGAATTGTTTCAGCCTTGATTGGATATTGACTCGACCCTGATGCTCCACGCACGCAGCGATTCGGTGCTTTTTCCGGACCGTGCGCACTCACCGGCTGAAGGGGTGGAAAACTCTCCCCAGCACCCCGGAAACAGAGCAGGAAAAATGAGGCGTCGCTTGAGCGGCTCTTACCTGTAATTGTCCCACTCCCTTCCCGCACCTTAACGCCCTTTTTAAACCATCGGTGGGCTTCTGCTGCTGCTACAATCCAGTGGCGAGTCTGTGCCGTGGAGACATTTGCGTCCTGGACTGGCGAAGATGGGGAAAAACGGGAGTGGTGGCTTTGTCTTTTCTCTCTTCCACTGAAGAAATCACGATTATTCTTCTGCTAGCATCTCATCCACCATCAGAACTGAAAGTCTCCCGCATCCGAACCTCCTGCTTCTTTAAATTCCGGCGGTCCAAACAGAAACCGATCAGACTCTGGCTGATAATGAGCGTTAATTGCGTCTTGTCGGTGCGCCTTTTGTAGGGGTGACCGACACCCAGCAGATCAGATCTTACGCTTAGAATGAATGAATTGTCAAAGTATTGGATCCGGATCGATCACTTGAGCTCCGAGTCTTTGCTCTGCCGCGTCTCTTCCAGTCTGACAGCTCCGCTCTGTGCGCACTAACTTTTATGGAGACTCCAGAGCGCACGGCGCACCGCCACTACCTCACAAGTAATCAGATTACTGTCACGGATTTCTGGCGTTTTTTTAAACTACGATTTACTCCATCTGTGAATATCATGTGATAATCGATTATTAAAGGTGTCTAGTTATCCTAGATTAAGATGAACAGAAGTTCAAATTGATATTTTAAAACCAAAAACTGCGCATTTTTCGTTTCCGTGATGGGTTTTAAAAAAAGCCGAAATTATTAAGATTCTTTTTGTTTCAGGCGAAGACAAAAATCACCAAAATAGGGATTATAACGAAAAAAAGAGACTGGTTCTGGATTGGGCGCATTTGGTGAAGCAGGACACACAATGATCAATTAATCAGTGATAAAGTGCATTAATTAGTGAGGCTCAGTGGCAGTAATTCCCATGAAGACATCAGTAATAACAGCAAAAGCTTTACAATCCCAAACACCTGTGTCCATCTTCTGGAAGCTCTGACAACCTCCTGAACTCATAAAACACTCTGTAATCAGGTGAACTGCAAACATACGAGCCTTCTCCCTTCAAATCTTGTCCACTAGTGTCATCATGTGGATGTTTGATGCAATAGCAGGAAACTGCTCCACTAATAACATACAGTTTGATCAAAAATGTTTATTCCATGGTCAAAACATTCCTATCACACGTATACATCCGATTTTCTTTTTTTTGTTTTTACAAACAGCAAAATTCCATGGTATAATGCATGTGAGGAGACGAAAAAAATCAGAAAAGTGACATTAAGCATGAAGTGATTGGCTTTTGCAGCTCAGGAATAAAAGGGAAACACTTAAATCCTTTCAGCTCCGTCCGTCGGAAAAATCTAAACTTTCTTTTTACTTCAGGATAATATCGTCCGAAGGCAAAAAGAGTTTTAAGAGAGATGGGGTTCATTTCCCTCTCCCATGGTGGACTGATACGACTGAATGTCCTCACGTTCTGGATTAAAAATTGATTCTTCAAGCTGCTTCTGAAAGGCATCAGCGGCTGTAGTAATAAGTAGTCCATGGACTCCTTTTCCCAGAGTTCCTCAGCATTCCTCCTTGATGTAGATTTGTTCATATGAGTCCGTCTCCAGGTGCTCTAGACGGTCCGTCTGTCCGTTCATTATCTCGTCGGGGGTTTTCATGAACCTGAGGAATGTGACACAGATGGAAATTATGTTTTTACTTTGTTTGGTCTGTAGTTCAAACCCAACAATAAGACCAGCTGCGTAACCACTCGCAAAATAGCATCACAACCTGGACTCCACAGACCTCTCAAGGAGTCCTGTGGTATCAGCTAAGATGCTAGCAGAAGATCCTTTAAGTCCTGGAAGCTGTCAGGTGGAACTTTTATGGATCTGACCTGTTTTTCCAGCACTTTGTTGTGCCCCTCAAACCCTTCCTGCACAATGTTTGCAGTGTGGATCGGACATTATCCTTTTGCCATGAAGAAGTGTAAGTGATCTGGGATAGTGTTTAGGTAGGTGTTGAAGTAACATCTACATGAACGTGGGATCTCTCCGACTTTGAGGGATGGTCTGATTAAATGCGTGAATCCTCAGGTTTGTCCCACTGTCAGATCATCAAGTGCATGAGGCTTCTGATGCAGATATTTTTCTGGTTATTATGAACCCTTTCATTGAGTCCACGTATCTCTAGACTTTGATGGAGGACTTGCCCATAGCTCAATGGGAAATTGGTGACATACAATGGCCATTTCATACTTTCTACCATTTCAATGAATATTCTTGAAATGTACCAAGCATAGTGGGCGGACATGGCACGGGATATCTGGAGAATTTAGAACTTCCCACTGTGTTTGGACTCCGTCACTGGAAATCATGTACGAATCAAAGTTCCACTAAAGTCCTGCAGCAACTACTTCAATTAGTGATGAATTATAAAGGTGTGGATGATTGAGAATTTCCTTGTACAGCCTCTGAGACCAGACATTTGTTTTCAACAGCATTGGTTCTCTTGGCACATGTGCAGTTGGCTCGATTGTAGCGCCAACAGTCACTCGTGGATTTGAGTGAATGACGAAATTTACGTCATTTTGAAAGCAGAAAGCATGAATTGGCATATAATGTGATTTTCCTGCACCCTATAAGATGTAAACAAACCAAACATTTATGGTGTAATGAAGAAATCTGCAGTGAAGTTTATCTGTCAGGAACAGCGTCTGCCAACTCGCTGTTATGGCTAAAGTCAGTCAAATGTCCATGTAGGATTTACAGATGTTCATGGCTTTCCTGACTTTTGGTAGTTTGCCACAGTCTTCTAAAGATATTCTCTATGTGCATCAGTGAACCTTGGGCACTCTTGACCCTCTTGCCAGCTCCTTGGTTGTCCTTCCTTGGACCACTGTTGGAAATCGCTGGATACTAGAAACACCCCACAAGACCTACTGCATCTTGTCAAAATCACTGAGATCCCCCTGCTGCCCATTTCTCCTGCTTCCAACATGTTCCAACTTCACAAACTAAATGTTCACTTGCTGCCTAATACATCCCATCCACTCACAGGTGTCATTGTAACGAGATAATCAATGTTATAATCAACGTTATTCACTGTGTTGTGGCTGATCAGTGTCTGCCACAAGCAGCTTAATAGATTTAAAGAAGATCTTTTACTTCATCTACCTGAATAGAAGTCTTTGTCCAGGCTCTTTCCTGATAATGTTGAGTTTGTAGTAGTGTCTCAGTGCTCGCGACATCTTCTCGTACGTCATGTTGGTCCTGTTCTGTTGGAGTTAAAGGAGCACAAGTGTCATTAGCGATAATAATACAAGCGACATTTTCAGCACTTCTACGCTCTCGGTGCCATTTAAAGCTGCATTAGATAGAAAAAGAGATCTGACATTTCATCTTTCACCTCATTAAGTTACAAAGGCAATTACGTTGGAAAACATTTTCACAAATAACAGCCAAAACAATGAACTAAACAAGGTTCAGCGTGTTGAACAGTTGTAGCAAAACCCTCTTCTGTTGTCTTGATATGTGGTTTTCCTGCTAGCTGATGGAAGACAATAAGCAAACTCCTGCTGATGGTGTGTTTACCTTGTGGTTGCCCCAGAGCCTGGCCAGGCCGTTAGGGTCCAGGATGCGGAAGACTTTGTTCTCTGGATCCTCCCAGCGGATGTAGTTCTCGTACCTGCTGTCCGACAGGAGCTGGTAGACGTAGTCCCACAGCAGCCTGCAGTCTGAGAGCAGCCGACAGGGAAAACACTGAGTGGGCCTCCAGAGACTGTGGATCTCTGAGGAAACTCTAATGCAAGTCAGCGTTGAAGGACTGAAGCCTCACGTGAGAAGATTTTCAATGCTTTGTGTAGAGAATAAGATAACTGACATCCTGCTCTGGCATTGTGAAGTGTCTCAGCATGCAGTTTTAACCTTCAATTTGATATAGGTTGTAGTAGATGTTACAAGTATTCAAAGCTTGAAATTTAAAGGATATAGATTAAAATCCGACCAAAAGCCCTGAATGTTATGGAAATATGTTTGATTTTTGTCATATGTGATGCTGGAAGACAACTTACTCAGCTTTCCTAGATACCACTAACTTTACACCAGTAGCAACCACCATCGCTAAATGCTAAAGCTATAATATCAGACACCTTAAACTGATAATACTGAAGGGACTAAAAAACACTACGTGAAATAGTTTCTGGTTTACTAGTTTTGCCACAAAAAATTGCAGTTTAGTAAAAATAAAAGAAATGCAATAGTCAGGCTTTTGTTGGGTTTCTTTGGCTAGCAATGCTAATGCACAAGCTAGCTAGTCAAATGAAACTAATTAAAAATGTCTCATTATAAGTTAATATGTAAATCATAACATTACATTCATTTATGATAATACAAGTCTTTAAATCTTCAAATTTAAGAGCTTAGATAGCAGTACTTGCTAACTTTGTAGATGGATACTAAAGCTAATTAGCACTAAATGCTGGTAGATAATGGCCTTAAAAAAAGCTCAGAGTGTAATAATGTCACTCAGAAAATGTCACATTTTCTGAAATAAATACAATTTAAAATCTTCCTTTTTAATCTGTAATATAAGGTCTAAGTAGCTAACTTCAGCATCACTTTCTTTACCTCATTTAGCTAAAAATAATTACCTAGTGCAGGAACCATAGACTGTACTTTAGGGACCTCAGGACTGCCTACCTACAGCTGTGCTCAGTACCTGATGGTGTTTTGGACCACCTCCTCTGTTTAGAGATGGTCCACCTTTGAAGACATAAATGTCTACATTCTGAACAGAGATGTTTGGAGAGAGGAGCTAAAGAAGCTGTCCATGTCGAACTGGAGCAACCATACAGAGGTCTATGACACCACTTACCAGGTACTTATAATAAGGTGCTGAGATGCCTTCTGAGACAGTTTAATAATGCCTAATACCTTCAGTCCATCACCTGGTCTGCTTTGTGTTGGGGATAAGATGTGATTAACATCCTGCTCTGACGTTGTGAGGTGTGGTGTAGCTTTAACCTTCTAGAACTTACCTGCTATCCGTCCGATGGGCATCTGCTGCTCCTCTGGAGGCGACACCGGCATGATGACGTGGTTCCTGTATAGCGCCTCCTGCTGCTGCAGTAGATGCTGCTGCTGCTGCTGCTGCTGAGCCAGCTGGTTGTGATGTCCATAGGCTTTCTCCTCGCGGCCGTTCTCCAGTGTCGCCTGGGTCGGTGGTCCTCCTCGGCTGTGCCTGAAGTCCGTACCGCCTCCACCTCCACCTCCACCGCTCCGGCTCGGGCTGAGCAGCAGAGGGTTCATGATGGCGCTGGGCATGAGCTGGATGACTCGAGGAGGGCCGGCCTCCGGGGCCCCGGGGCTGCCCGGGCAGGGGGCATCTCGGGGCGTCACACAGCGGCCGTTGGCTGCAATCGGGGACACCGACAGAGGGTACATCTCCTCCGGCAGGTGGTGGTTGCTGTCGGGCAGCTGGGAGAAGGTCTGGTGGGAGTCCTCGTTGGCGGTGCGAGGATGGTTAGGGTCTGGAGGGGATCGGCGTGGGGTGGTGTGGTGGGGGGAGCGGGAGCGGTGTCGCAGTTCGATGGTTGGTGGATGCTGGGGCATGGGTTCTGTACCACGTGGTCCCCGCCGTACCGTTTCTGAGAAGACAAAGGGCATTTATGAACCTTGTGAAACACAACACCTACAAAATTGATAAAATTACACCATTTATCAGAGCTAAAAACTTTCCACGGTCCTTCAATTCATCGTCTGTGACATGCTGTTCGGTCATGATGCCATATTGAAGCATGAAATTATGATGTTTTATCAAAATACATTTTTTTCTTCATGTTTCATTTACAACATTTTTCATTTAACCATTTATTTGAATTCAAAGTTCAACTAACCTTTTGATTCCCCAGACCTGCTGGTGGGTTTGAAAGACTCTTTAATCCTAGGAGCTTCAGTAGAAAGTAACTGGTCTTCTCTTTAGATCCTTGAACAGTTCACCTCTCATTTAAAGGAGTCCAGTTGCTTTCTATCGAAGCTCCTATAATTACCCTGACCTGCACGAATGAGAACGGCGGCTCATCGAAGGGTCGGCGGTTCGGTTCCCGCTCTGTCCTAGTCATGTGCTGTTGTGTCCTTTAAGACACTTCACCTCCAGTGCTGCTACTCACACTGGAGTATGAATGTTGGTGGTGGTCAAAATTACCAAAAAATACAGTTAATTAGAGCCAGAAACTATACAGAGGCAGAGGGAGAGAGAATTGTTGTATTTTCAACAGGCCTTGAACTGATCATCAGTCAAAAAGCCAAACTAAAGCTTAAAATGGTGATATTTTATCAAAATCACTTTATTCTACCTGCATTATTTAAACATTTACTTGAACTGAAAAATTAGACTTCAACCCTTTGAACCCCCAAACCTACCAGCAGGTTTAAAAGACATGTCTTAAAAAAAATCACCAAAAATGTACAATTTATAATAGGAAAACGCTGTTAAAACAGGCTCCTGTTTTCAACTTTCCGACTCTTTGTGAGCTACTCGAATGAACCAAATCAAAACTTTAAATGTTGACATTTTATTAAAATCACTTCATTCTATGTCTCATTTAAAATTTAGCTAAAATAATACCTTTGTTCTAATCAGATTATGTAAAAAACAAGAATTTCTGTGGTTCTCGACAAGATTAGTGGCTCAGCTGCGATTAATTGAAGCGTGACCAAAATTCAGGCAGAACTGCAGGCCGTGTTTACGTAAAAGATAGGAAATAAGTATGGAAGCCAATTAAAAATGCAAATAGTCATTATAAGCAGTTCATTTTTGTAATAATCCGAGAAGTTCAACTTTAATTTTTTCCCTTTTTTTTTTAATGATTTATGACATTAAAACTGTGTCATACTGCGCAGAATCTATTTTTAGTTCTCTCTGCTTCAAGTCATGGTTGTTCTGTTTCCATAGAGGTCAGGACTTTATATTGCTGTGAAAAATGAGCCCACAGTGAATAAAAAAGAGCAAAATATACACACAGACTGCCTGGGATTCTGTGGATTAAATATCTAAGTTACAGATTAGCATGAAATAAAGCAGATTTACGCTTACTTATTGCTTTTTAACTTTACCAAAGTAATTAGAAGGTTAATCAAGAGTGAAAATGATAGTAAATTCCAGTCCAAAATTGCCTCAAATGCTGGTGTTTCCAGTTTCCAGTGTTTGCTATAGAGGTGTGCCCACAGTAAAATAAATAGACTTTGTAGGTGGCAGAGCCGCCTCATAATAAACCACATAAACAAAGAAAGAATTGGAGAAGATCTGGCCTCAAAGATGACAAAATAACTGAAGCAGCATCTTTAACTGGGTCTTAAGTGACACTCAAAACTGAAAGCATTTGAAAAGTTACACTAATTTTATTGCCTCGAGAGTTGTGATTGTTTTGACCACTCATTTAAGGTTGTCTTTCCTTTTAAATGCAGCAGCCTGAGCAGAAACTGCAACTAGCAACGCCTGAAAGACTTTTTTCCTTGTGCTGGAATCCGTTTGCACTGCTGGAAGTTGAAACTAAACTTCTTATTCAGCTGTTCCCTCGCGATAAAACCACTAGGTGTCACTAATGTCCTGCTGTTTGGCTAAATGAGCAGCTTTCATTAGATTTCTGAGGAGTTTTGGTGAGTTTGTGGTAGAAGCAGCCTGAATTTGACTCTGATTCAGTAAAAATATCTCTCCAGTGTGGAATTAAAAACAAGGAAGTCGGCGGTAAAACTCAACCTGCAGTTTGTACTGTGTTGTCTAAATAAATAAAGCAGCATTTCCTCGTGGAGCAGGTTTTAGTGTCGGTGTTTCAGGTCTGTAAAGTGCTGCTGTGTCACATTTCCTCAGATCAGAGCCTGAAAACAGTCTCAGGTATTTCTCTGAAGGAACCTTCTTAAAGTCCAGTTGGATTGATTTAAACAACTTTGGGTATGTGGAGCCACCGTTTAGTTTTTTCCCAGTGTTGGTACCATGTGTGCAAACAGATTTTTTATTTTTGTTTTTTTGCTGTTACCATAGCAATACAAGGCTTTATGAGCCCACAATGAGGAAAAACGTGACCAAAAAAGGCCCAAAAAGTGCTTTGAATTTAGAGTATTAAACAAGGAGAGCTTTAATTTGTGTGTTCTTATATGCTGTATTTTCTACTTCACTGAATTATTGTAAACTGTTATGTTTGGATCAAATCAGCCTGACAGTAAATCACTCTGCAGTGTTTTTGTGATTTACTGAGAACAAATGTAATTAGCATAAACTCTCATTATTATTAAACCGCAAACAATCTCTGCTATTAGCTTAAATGGACCCTAAAAACTGTGATAAAATAGTGAAAAATGACAAAACTTTTAGTTTATTGTATATAAATCTGTAACTTAGCTGAAGATATTTCACTTGCAGATCTCCAAGCAGTTTTTTTGCTTTTTCTTTTTACAGTTTTACTGACTGTGGGCTCATTTTTCACTGCAATATAAAGAGTGTGATGTCTTTTGTGCAGATGATAGTAGTATTAAGTTTCCATACCTGCTTTATCTTTGCTCTGTAAACACAACCTGCCGTTCAGCCGAAAAGTACCTGAATTTTTGTCTTTTGTGGCCGTTTGTCGCAGCTGAGTCACTTGTGGCTTCTTGGACTGCAGAAGTGCAGATTTTTATTCATTTTTTACAGGATTTGTTTAGAGCAAAGGGTTTAATTTGGTGAAGGTTTTAATGAGATGGATAGAATACAGTGATTTAAAGTGAATATCATGATTTCAAGCCAAGATTTGGTTAGTTTTCTTTTGTTTTTATATTTTCTGGCGCTGATAAATCATGGGGCTGCACAGTGGCGTAGTGGTTAGCGCTTTCGCCTTGCAGCGAGAAGATCCCTGGTTCACGTCCCGGCTTTCCCGGGATCTTTCTGCATGGAGTTTGCATGTTCTCCCTGTGCATGCGTGGGTTTTCTCCGGGTACTCCGGCTTCCTCCCACAGTCCAAAAATATGCTGAGGTTAATTGATCATTCTAAATTGCCCGTAGGTGTGAATGTGTGAGTGCTTGTGTGTCTTTGTGTGTAGCCCTGCGACAGACTGGCGACCTGTCTAGGGTGTCCCCTGCCTTCGCCCGAGTCAGCTGGGATAGGCTCCACCCCCCCGCGACCCTAGTGAGGATTAAGCGGTGTATAGATGATGATGGATGGATGATAAATTATGTGATTTGGGCAGTTTTTTAAAGACAACACCCCTTTCAAAGTACTTAGAGCTGCTGTAAATATGTGTTAATTGTAGATAAGACACTAATTTCAGCTGGACATCTGTATGTATGTATGGTAGTGTCACATCAATCACTATGCGACATTCAAAACTCTCTCTTTATTTTGGATTTCTGGCTGCTTTTTAAGTTTGAAACAGTCCTAAGAGGAATCAGTGATTTAGTTGCAGAATTTTTGGAGGGGATTTGAGTAATAATTTCAAGAAAACTCTAAAAATAGAGGTCATTTTGAAGACGTTTTAATGAAAATTCATTCCGGCGCTGAAAATGCATGAATGGGGAACAAACTGCTGGTTGTACCGACCTTCAAGCTTCACGTGCGGCACGCCGTGTTCGTGCAGCGAATGGAAGGAGTTCCCAGGGAAGTAAGCGGACGGGTAAAACACATGGGACTTCCTCTGCTTCAGGATGTGCTGCAGCAGCTCATAGAGGACGTCTCCTGCACAGATGCAAATGTCAGAGGTTATCAAACGGCTCCTGGTTGCATCAGTGCCTGCATAAAGTGAGACATTAGCGTTGGCGTCATCCACACAATCGGGTTCCCCTTCTTGTTCCCTTCGCTTTCCAGGCAGCGAAGGCCTTAAGCAATAATGGAAGAACCACAGAGAGGACAAACACCCTGACAGAGTAGCACAAATCAAGACTGGTTTGTTCGTACATATTTAATAGTTAACGCTGACGAGTACAGAAGGTGCCAAAAGTGCACGTTTCATTTCAGGTGATTTCTTAGTAAAACACGCTTTGCTTCCACAGAGCAACGTTAAATTCACCGAATTGGCAGTTTAGTCTGCTACGTCCCTTCTGGTGCATTTTTATTCACTTTAGGCTCATTTTTCTGTGCAGTATAAAGTCCTGCACCTCTTTAGAAACACAACAACCATGACTAGAAGTAGAGAGAACTCAAAAGTCTCTTTAAAAAGTAAAAGTTGAATTTCTTTGATGATTTATTTTACAAAAATTGCAAAAACCTGGAATCAATAAACACTTTTCCAGATGTGTTACCAATACTGGAAATAAAAAACAGTAACTCTACATGCTACATATATTTTACTACTTTCATTTTTAGAATCTTTACAAACCAGGTATTTTCAACAGTACTAGACAGGTGTTGACTTTTTTTTTTTTGGGCCATGCTGCATTTATTTTATTAACTACAATTTATTTTGTGCACACAGGTGTTACCAATGGAAAAAATATGATGTTTTTTCATACTATAGATACATGACATGTTGGATTTTTAATTTGTTTCCATAGTGTGTGAACACAACCTGCAGTTCAGCCAAAAAGTCCCAGAATTTTTGATCATGTGACTGTTGGTGGCAGCTGAATCCCTGAAGGCTTCACGATTACACAGAAGACTGCAGAACGTTTTGTTTTTCATACAGTCTGGTTAGAATGTTGTTGGGTTTTTTGGCCAGTTTTTAATGAGACATGTCAAAGAGGTGATTTTGATAAAGTATTGCTATTTTAGGCTTAGATTTTGTTATGTTTGATTTGTTTCCATGTGGTCTAAACACAGCCTGCACTTCAGTCGAAAAGTACCTGAAGTTTTTATCATGTCACCAATGGCTTCATGGTTACACTGAACCACAACATTTTATGTTTACAGAATCTGGTTCGAGCAAAAGTTTCTTTATTGCCAAATTTAAAATAAGTCATAAGAGAAAGTGAGTTTGATTAAATATCATCATTTAGATTTAGTTAACTTTAGTAGTTTACAGACAGTTTCTGCCTATAATAAATGACTTTTTTAGTTTTTTGCAGTCTTATTTGTTTTATTTTTGAATTTTTAAGTGAGACATGTAAAATAATGTGACTTTGATCAAATATCCCGATTTCAAGCTCAGATAAGAATCTTCACAGTGAGTAGTTCAAGGACTATCGGAAAGCTTGAAACTCTACAGTTCAATTCAGTTTTATTTAGATAGCTCCAATTCCGATTGTCTCAAGACACTTTACAGAACCCATGATGAACCCCCAGAGCAACAGTGGCAAGAAAAGTTGACTTCTGTGTTTTTTGTAGTCTCTTGCTCTGATAAATGGTGTCAAAAATTTTAAAAGATAACTTGCTTTTCAAACCTTCTACTAGGTTTTAAGGTTCAGAGGGTTAATCTGTGTTGTGCCAAATTGAAATATTATCTCCTCTTTGCACTAAAAAGTAGAATTTTCCAGGAAAATGTAGGTTCATACTGTAAAGGCTGGAGTTCAACAGCTAGAAAATCTAAATACGTCTGCACATGAGCTACTGCAGGCAGTTTGTAGTAGATGATCCTGGCGTTGTGCTCTAAGTGGTGGCGCTGTCGCCGGGCACAACGCCTGAGCAGGAAGTGGATAAATGATTTACAGCCGTTTGTTTAGCCTCAACATCGACTCTAACCGCTCAGGGTCTGGCATGACAAAACATTTCCCCGGCTAACGAACCACCACAGGTACAGTTTGTTGAAGACTTACCATAACAGGGAAATGATTCTCATAAAGGAAGTGATGGCGAACGCATGCACACAAACAAACACACACACGCCCCTTTCACTTCTCACTTTTACAAGTCGTGCGGCATCAAACTGGAAGATTCCCACTCTGACTGCGTTTAAACTTCCCACTTCGCCTCATATCTGCTCACAAAGGAGCAAAGTGGTAACCAGAAATCAGGACATTTCAGAAAGAGCTGCTGGTGAGCATTTTCAAGTCCAAACAGGCCGCTGTAACGAAGCTGTAACTGATTACTGGAAGTGAGGCGAAGACGTTCCAGGAAAGAAAACATGTTTTGTTCTATCAGATTATTGTTCTCAGAGCCTCTACAAAGGAAAGTGTGCCACGCAGCTTGGACTGATGGGAACTTACAATCATGCAAATGTGGAAAAGGAGCCAAATAACCGTCTTTTTCACTAAGCTGACACACGGCTGAAACAAAAACTGATGCTGAAATGTAATTAATCCAAGTTTTATCATTTGAATTTGGGGGGGAAAAGTGATCAGAACCTGCCGATGCATGAAACACCCACAAACATTTAACAAAACCATGAGTCACATTTTCCAGCTTTTTTCTCAGACGTTTCTCCACAGGATGTGAATATTTTGCGTAGATTTAACTTGGAAACATCCTGAAAACATCTGTCAGCTGGATCACATCAGTCTATAGCTGCAGATTAATCCTGACAACATGTAGTGTCATTTAGAAATCACACAAACTGACCTGAACAGAGCAACTTTTACTGACTTTAACCGATTCACAGATTTAACATGATTCATTCAATTAATCATCAGAATACATCAGTAAAAGCTGAAATAAGTAAATGTCAAGACTTAAATAGATGAACACAATCAAATAATTTCACACAATCAATCAATAAATAGATGCTGCAGATAATGCAATGTGGAAAAACAGCAATTTAACTCAAATATGTTGGTTTTTTACCACTTTTTTTACTGCTTGATACAAAAGAAAACCAAAAAGAGAAACTGTCTAATAAAATATAATTTAGTTGGATTTAAGAGGTTTTTTTTTTTTACTTAATTTACAAAATATGGAGGTTGTTAAAGTGGATTATGCAATGTTATTTTAGCTTCTGGCAATTAAAAGAACAATATTGACGCGTAAAAATGCACAACTTAAAGAAAACAGTCAGTTTAGATTAAATAATTTGGTTTTATTGTTGTTAAATCTGACATTTGAATGGCTTATTTTACTCTTTTTAAACTAAGTTTTGGTCGCACGGCTGTCTGAGCTGCTGTGTGAAGAAAGAATGACTGAATGTTTATAGAAATAAAGATTTTTCAGTGGACATTATGTACAATTTTGGCCTGTTTTATTAGAGTCAACATGTAAATTAATGCTATTTTCAGTGAATTCACTGGATATTATGTGTAATTTCACAAAACAGGAAAAATCTGTAAAATAACGGCAAAAAAATCTGAATTTTTCAATGTTTAATATGCTCATTTTGTCTGTAATGCAACACCTGTAAATTAATAATATTTTTAGCAGATTTAAATACAGTAAAAGAATAATAAGTGAACAGCACAGTGCAGCTGATACTGGTGTGTGAAATGAAAGCATTTAAAAGCTGACGTGTATTAATCAAGTGGTTGTCGTGTCATGGCGGTGTTATCAGGTTATCTTTTTAGAATATTTTACTCGTTTCCTCCCGTTCATATGACCGTCATCCTCATCTCTGTGGGTTTGGCGTAAAATCTAAAATTTCCAGGTTGCTTCACTCAGTCATCAAATCCTGTTTCGTGTCTAAAACCGAAATTGAAACAAACAAACTCAGTGAGGAAAAGAGTTCACTTATTTTTTTTGTTGGTTTTATTTTGGTCTGCCCGGCCGCTGGCGTTGCCGGGGTGACGGTTGAGGTTGCTTTGTGCTTCCTGATCAACCGTCTGGTACTTCCTCCTCTAACAGTCGCTTCCATCCGTCCAGCTGACGGCATCGACTCTTCAGAAGGCTGGAATTTCTGGAAACACGACGGTTTGAAAGATGCTCTTGCGCCGGTTTTAATTATAAAACTGGTCGAACTAACAGAGCAGAGCTGCTTCTGTGAATAGATGTGGTTATTTTTCAACCGTTTCACTCTTCTGTGGGTATATCGGGTTTTCATTTTTGCTTTTAAAAAGTGAGAACTGTACATAACGTCCACATCAAAAATCAGTATTTCAACAAACAATAACTTCTCCTTTTGGAATGTTTGACCATAAAATTGCAGCATTTCTCTAAATAAAAAGCAACAAATATTGTAATTTTACAGCTATTTGCCACTATTTAAAAGAAAATATGTATATTAAGGGTTGAAAAATGTTAAATATTTTTACGAGTAGTTCCACAGATTTTTCCTGTCTTGCTAAATTACAAATAACATAATTAATAACAAAATAAACTATTAATTTACATGTTAACTGTAAATAATGTCCATATTAAAAGGCTGTATTTACACAAATGGTACCTTGTTCTTTTGCAATGTTTGACCATAAAAATCACAAAATTTTTTATAATATTTTACAGTTATCCGCCATTAAGTTTACAGATTTTTCCTCTCATATTAAACATATTTAGTAAAATCACAAAATAAAGCATTAATTTACCTGTCAACTGTTTTCAAAAAACAGCAAAAACTGTAAATGTCCAAATCAAAAATATCTATTTTTACAAACAGTGATTAGCTCTTACAACATTTTGCTGTAAAATTACACAAATTTTTCTGCATTGAAATTGGCAAAAATATGATTATTTTATAAAAATAATAATAATAAATTAAGAGGTATTTTACAGATTTTCCCTGTTTTGCTCAATTACAGATAATTTCTGGTAAATTTACAGAAAATATGAATACATTTATGTGTTAACTGTAAATAAAAATAAAAATATCCACATGAAAATCTGTTGTTAGAAGGAGAAATCTGTTCTCAAACAATGTCTGACCATAAATTGCACAGTTTTACAGTATTTAAAATTAGTTTAGAAATAGAATCATTTGACGGATATTTGCTGTTAGTTTTACAGTTTTAAAATGGTACATTACTCCACTGTGTTTAAAGTATTTTTTACAGGTTTGTTGTGTTTGAAGCAGTAAAAAATATAGAATTTTACAGATTTTTGTTGCTATTTTCACACTTTATACATCACAGTATTCCACCGTCTACCTTTTTTTTTTTCCAGTATTTTGTTTTGCTGCCTCAGTTGGACTATAGAATTATCAACTGCAATTAATTGCAGTAACTCAAAATTACAGAAAATAAAAATACATTCATGTGTCGACTGTAAATTAAAATAATAATTTTAAAAAAGTGGCCAAAACTGTTTAAAAACAAACAAAAAACTGTTAGGAGTAATTTGTTCTCTAACAATGTGTGACCACAAAATTACATAGCTATAGCTATTTAAAATTAGCTAAAAAGATAATTATTTTACCAATATTTGCTGTTATTTTTACAGTTTTAGAGTGTTGCAATATTCCACAGGTCTTAATGATTTTTTTTCTAGTGGCATTTACAGGTTTGCTGTGTTTAAAACAGCAAAAAAATTTCATAATTTTACAGATTTTTGTTGCTATTTTTGTCCAATTACAGGTAATATCTAGTAAAATTACAAATATGAATTCGTTAATGTGTTGACTATTAATTAAAAAAAATTATTTTAAAATATGGCCAAAACTATTTTAAAAATGAAGAACAATTAGTTCTCTAACAATGTCTGACTGTAAATTACACAGTTTTATGGTATTTAAAATTAGCTAAAAATATCATTATTTTACAGATATTTTCTGTTATTTTTTTTACAGCTTTAGAATGGTACAATATCCCACTGTTTTTTAATGCATTTTTTTCTGGCATTATTTATAATTTTGCTGTATTTAAATCAGCATAAAATATCACCTTTGCACTGTTTTTACAGCTTATAAACGTTGCGGTATTCCACTGTTTCTAAACGGGGTTTCCTGGCATCTCTGCTGCCACATTTTTCATTTTTTACAGTGTGTTAATAGGGTTTTTTGCAGTTTGAGTGCAGAAGTATCAACTGCAGTTAACTGACGTGACTCATTCATGAGGCATCTCCAGTTTTATGAGGCCGGACCGCTCCTCTAAACCAGGATCTGTAAGTGTGAATACCAGAGTGGGGGGATCGGTAGCGGAAGTCCTCCTTGGTGAGCAGCAGCAGGGCTTTGCCGTTCATCTGGAAAGAGCCGCTGGTGATGGGCCGCAGGGCGAACTCCTTCTCGGCCCATCGCAGCCACTGGGCCACGTCCTCCCGACTCCAGAACACCGGCTGCAGACCTGGAGGATGGAGGAGGAAGAAGATCAGGGCTTGGTGAAGGAGCAACAAAATGGAGGGGAAAAGACAAAGATGAGATCAGTAATGAAGAAAAAGCAGAAGGATGGAGGCGGCGGGGGTTGGAGGGGGGAGGAAGGAAAAAGAGGGGAAGGCAGGAAGGAGGGGAGGGAGGGGGAGAGGAAGGAAGGAGGCTGAGGCAGTAAAAAGGATATTGAGGAAGTGGAGATAAAAGCCAAAAGGAGGGAGTGATTACGGGAACGGCAGCGGAGATAAAGCAAAAAAAAAAGATGAAGAAGGAGACAGAAAGGCAGAGGAGGTTAGAATAAAAGATTAGAAGATGATAGGTTAAGGGGAAGAATACAGAATAAATCAGAGGCAGAGGCAGGCGAGAGGAGAAAGCCGGTTTTTATTTGATCTGTTCTGATCTTTGCTCTCTGAACTGCAGACACTTTATTGGTTTGTGTATAAAGAGGACAAGGACACATGGAGGGAAAAGAGAGAGCAGAGGAAACAGCAATGACAGTATCTTCTTTTATTCTCCCTCCCTCGCACTCTGAAATGATTCTGTCACTGCCGTGGGAACAGCAGTGTGAAACATCTGCACTGGTGACCAGTTAGAAGGCAGCAGAGACGACAGAAGCCACGAAGGAAACCAAAGCAAAGCTCAGAATAAAGGTTTACTGGTAGAAACATTCTTCACAACCGCTGTGGAGGCAGCTTTGATGAAAAAATAATAAACTAAAGATAGAAATGCACCTAATTTCTCTCATTTGTGAAGGTGGAAGACAACTTACTGAACTTTCCTAGATAGCAACACAACCATATTATTAACTTTACGCTAGTAGCAACCATCGCTAAATGCTAAATCTAAAGAGACACTATTGAAGAAACTAAAAAAACAAGATTAAATTCTTTCTACTTTTCAACTCATAGCTGAAAAAATTGCAGTTTGAATTAAAAGAAATGCAATATCGCTTTGCAAAAGTTAGCTAACCAAATATAATGAAATACATTTAATTTCTCTCATTTGTGGTGCTGGAAGACAACTGACGGAGCTTTTCTAGGTAGCAACACAACATAAGTGAGGCTAAAGAGACGCTACTGAGGAATCTGAAAAAAAACAAGAAATAGTTCTACTATAGTTTCTACTTTTCCATTGCTGGCAGAAAAAATGCAGTTTGAATTAACCCTCCTGTTGTCCTCATTTACGGGCACCAAGAAATATTGTTTCCTTGTCTGAGAAAAAATCCCCCAAAATTCCCCAAATTTCTGAAAATTTGCAAAATCTTCAGGAAAAAAATTCCAATAATTCCTTAAAAGTTTCCCTTAAAAGTTTTATTTTTAAAAAATCTTACAAATATTTACAAAAAATGAGTAAAAATCTTTAAAAAGATCCTAAAAATATCTAAACTGATTCCATATATATCAGTAAAACTTCTGTTTTCTTTAAGAACATTCACATAAAAAAGATTTTTATGTGAATGTTCTTCAGAAACATTTTTAATATTTCTTTTTTCCGCCAAAAAAAATGTTGAAAAATTTCCCAAAAATGTTGAAAATGTGGACATCAGAAGTTTCACTGTGAAAATATTTTTTTTCTACATTTTCAAACTTTAAAACGGGTTAATTTGACCCACAGGACGACACCAGGGTTGAAAAAAACGTAGTGATTGTACTTTTAATTGTTTTTCCATCAACTAGCAAAAGCTAGCTAGCCAAAGGTAATGAAATACACTTAATTTCTCTCATTTATAATACGCTGGAGGACAATGTACCGAGCTTTCCTCAATAGCAACACGACCATGTTGCTAACTAAACGCTAGTAGCTAAAGAGATGCCATTGAAAAAAACTTTAAAAGCATGATGAAATAGTTTCTACTTTACAACCGTTGGCTGAAAGAATTGCAGTTTAAATGAAAAGAAATGCAGTAATTGTACTTTTAATTGTTCTTTTATCTACCTAGGAAAAGCTAGCTAGCCAAAGGTAATGAAATACACTTAATTTCTCTCATTTTGGATGCTGGACGACAACTCTGTGTCTAACTTTATACTAGTAGCAGCCAATGAGGTTTAAGACATTATTTGTAAATTTGCTTCACTTTCCATGTACAGCTTATGTCCACAATCCTACAATCCATTTGGTGAGTTACCTACCCCAGTTGTCTTTTTTATAGAGACTCGATCAGGTTTTATAGCACTGCATTGGTCTGTGGTTCTGCACACTGAGGTTTATTTCAGCCGCTGTGATCATCTTTAATCATCGCCATCTTAGTTTTTTAGAACCAGATATAACAAGCTAAAGCTAAAGTAGCACCTGAGACCATGAACTCATTAGGAAAATGTTTACTGAGCGAACAAATTAAGTGAGAAGTTGTTCTTTATTTTCCCTTGTACACATATATATGTTCATTTTGAGGGGTTTTTGGCAATTAGAAGAGGCGTCCCCTGCTGGCCATTAGAGAGAATGCAGGTTTAAGTAATTTGTATTATATCCAACTGACTGTTCCATTTCTATCTCAATCAGATTTTATCAAACTAAATTGGTGTGTGGCTCTGCACACTGAGGTTTTATTTCAGTCGCTGTGATTATCTGTGACTCTGATACGTCTGACATAACAGGATGCACATGTTTAGCATTACTCGTTGACCCTTATTCATCCCAGTCGACAGAGATACGCCACCTCATCACATCATTGTGAGCTCTTGGTGTAACCCAATGATTTACAGCATGACTCAGGCACAACTCCCTTTTTCTTCCCCTCCCTTATCCTATCGTCTTCTTGCTTTCACATGCAAACCCAGACTTGCAACAGCTCCGACCAGAGCATCCGTGACACCCACCGCTACTCGTTTCTTGCACCCAAACTTATCGCCGGGCCTCAAACATTTCCCCCGGGAGTCGGACAGCTGTTATCTTTGGCCACCAATGTCACTGTCACACAAGTAATAGGAACCTCGTGCTCGGCCTCCCCTCCACCCGTCAAACAAAGGAAGTTTTCGCAGCGAGCAATCAATATAAAATGAAACCCTGTCTAGATTGTCGGCTTCCCATTTCTTCCCTTCCCCTTCCAGTCCGCTGTATTCAGATGGCGACGCGAGCGCCGCTGATAAGCCGGGGAAGGCCTAGGTTATCTGAAGCACAGCTCAAAGCCTGTCAAAGCTCTGACCCTCAGCTTGTCAACAGACGTCCTAAGAAAGCGTCGGGGAATGGGATACAGGTGTTCCACTACCACAGGAGCCAGTGGAGGGCAGATAAGGAACTAAATAATAATAATATTCTTTGTGTTTTTACTGGGTGTCTACCTTCTACAGGTCGGCTTCTTGGCACAGAAACACAAATCGACTTTATCTTAGAAACATACTGTATGTAAATGAGCAAATTCATAAAAAATCTGCTTTTCTGTACAATATTTCTACTATATTTAATGACTTGATGCAAAATTTTAGCTTCACACAATGTGCACTTTCTGAGTCACAGGCCTTTAAGTTCATATAGGTGTTCATATATCACACTTTTTAATAATTTTTTCAGCATTTTTGAGCTCTCTTAACTTCATAAGTAAAAATGATAGAAACATTAAACTTTCAGGCACAATAACCCCACATGAGCTCTGTGAATAACTGCAACCAAATTGATTTTACATGCACTGATCCACTGCGGGTGCCACAATTTAAAGCCAAAATCTTGTTTTTGTTGTGTGCATTTTTTTCTATCATTAAATTTGAGCGTCAATATCTAATAGGAATATATTATGGTTTCAATAGAAAGTTTAATGTCTACGGTACAGAGTCCTAGAATCAAGATCTATGTTCCAAATTGCACTTTTTCGTTTTACTTTACAGCTGCCCTACAAAGCACGTAGTGTTTCATGCATTATGCATACAACTATGACATACTACTTCATCATAATGGGCCTTCAACTTTACCCGTTGCAGTCTGTATTGCAAAATGAGAATGCAGGCTTGTATACTGCAAAATCCAACCAGATGCAGTAGAACGTTCAGGCATTTTTAATGTGTTTCACATACTACGTACTGGAACCTAATCTTTGTCTGGCTAACTATATAGTATGGTAGTATGGGCACTGGAACACATCCAGGCATTGGTACCCTGGATGTCTTATGTGTGTTTTTTTGATAATTAACCAGAGAAAATGTTTTTTAAAAGTGCATTTTGGGTACATTTTCAAGAGTCATGGAAAAAAAGACAGTGGCTCTACACACTAGAGATATTTTACTGCTCACATTTGTCTGCTTTGTGTAAACACTGCCTGCAGTTCAGCCGAAAACTCTAATTTTTGTCACATGATTGTTTCAACCGAATCAGACACAGCGACTTGAATTACCAGTTTTGGTCTTGTAGAAAGTTGTGTTAAGTTTTCTTAGTGGCATGACCTCTTACTTCTCATGAGTGATTACAGTTGACTACAGCTGGTGACTCCTCTGAAATAGAACCCATATCATACACTAAAAACACAAAAGTGTCATGATGTACATGGGTTTTACAAGTGGTTGGTCAAAACAAGTTATAGCAAATTAAATGTTTAATTTTTACCTGCATTTTGATACCAGGCTCATTTTCTAGCCATGAAATGATTATATATTCAATGATACTGATGATTAAAGTTGGTTTTAAAACAAAAACCGTGCTGAACAAAAACAAGATTTTGGCTTTGGATTAATGGCACCTCTTGGGGAAATTGATTTGGTTGCAACTCAAATGTGTTTTTTGTCACAAAAAAATTCACATCTGTGTCCTGTACTAAGTTATGAGGGCTAAAAAATGCTGAAAAGACATTTGGAAAAAACACTAAACTGTAATCCAGCCCCATGTACCTTGAGGATCTGTAACTCTGAACACATTTATAGTATGAAAGTAGAATTTCACATGGCTTCATTAAATAAGGTTACTGTGAGGAAAAAAACAGCTGATTCTAATTTGATCTTAAATGAAACAACCCAAATGTGTTTATTCCACTATTTGATGATTAGAAGTGTGTATTTACAATCAGTAGTGGGAGAATTCTTTGATATAACCCCAGAAAATTAGCGCTAATGTGTGAGTTTAACTGGACTACATAACAGGAATAGACGCAGACTCCACTGGAGTGCTACTAGCCAACGACGTCGCCCACTTTCTATCAATATTGAATCAAACTGCCATCCACCAGCTGTACGCTCGTCTCTCAGCCGACTTGTGAGAGCGGGAGTCCAGGCCGAGCAGCAGTGCAGTCCGGGTCGAGAGGTCGTGGCTGCGGTATGCTTTCTCCAGGGCCGGAGAGAGGTGCTGCGCTGCCAAAACCCCTCCGAGATCCGGTCTGCCGGCTTCAGCCATCTGCACAGAGCCCAAAGGAGGAAGCAACAAGGGGAGCCGGGAGGAGGAGGAAGAAGGAGCCCGAACAAATGTGTCCCACAACACACTTTGGCAGGAAGCAATCCAGCGTGGGCTCAGTTTCAGCACAGGAAACTTCCCGCGGTAAAGGTTAGAGAGCAGAGCCGGGAGGTTTATTAATCGACAGAGGCGGATGGTGTGTGGCGACAAAAAAAGAAAAAATCAAGGCAGATCAGGTAAAACAAGAGGATGAAACAAAAAAAGGGGGGAAGGAAAAGCAAACGGGAACGGAAACAAAGCCGGTACTGAGATGAAGTTCCCAGAGCAGGACAGCTCTATTTTCCAGGCCATCTGTATTTATTCTTTACAAAGCAAAGAAAAAAAGCTACTTCAGGTCCATTGGCTCCACTCACGGGACATTTTCAGGAGTATATTGAGAGAATTTAATGCGAGTAGAGACAGAATTGTCGGTTTTTATTCAGACTTTCAAAACCAGCATCCACTAGTTTGCTCTCCATCATCCTCTCTCCCAACTAGAGCTGCACAAATTTACTGAATCCTGTTCACCATTGACTAAAGCATCTCAACTCCAATGCTACGTCTTTTTCTGCTGCTTGACACAAAAAGAAAACTCACACGGTTCCCATTTTTCATGATTAATCCATAGGAGAATTCTGTCTGTTATTTATTCTGATTTAAGTGAATTTTTTTTGTAATTCTATTGACGAGACATGGACATTTTTTGCTATTTTTTTCCCAAATGAGTGACAAACTGAAATGTACAATTTTCTTTCATAATAGACAGTTGTACAGCAGCACAATCAATGCAGCAGTGATCATGATTTTGGCTTCTTATAACTAAAAAAACATGTCTGACTATGATATTGCTGCTTAAAATGCACAACAGTCACAGCAGAAACCGCTCATGTAGGTAAAATTACCTGGTTTCACGTTGAGTAGATCAGACTTTTTCACTTCTTTTGAAGTAATATTTGGTGAATTTTTAAAGACAATACGCGCTTAAAGTATTTTCAATTAGCTCAATCTTTTTGTCTAAACTACTGCAGCAACCAGAGGAGGCAGTCAGTGTTGGCAAGCAGAGAGCATTGTGGGAGTTCAGCTACTAAAGGGGCACCATGACAAAGTCTTCTATGATGCTTAATGACTTTCAGTCAGCAAAGGAGTATTAAATCTATGCCACAGCCCAGCAAAGACAGACTGTTAATTACTTTAGAACTCTTTTTGGTCTAAGGACTGAAACTAACCATTGTTTTAACATGACTGACTGTGATGTCGAGCTCAAAATGAACAATCATAGAAAACAGCCTTTGTAGATAAAATTACTTGGTTTCAAATTGAGTAAATCTGACTTTCCTCATGCCTTTCAAAGTAATTTTTGGTCACACAACTGTTTGAGCTTCTGTACTGCAGTACCTGAGTGGAGACTAGAAGCTTCTCTGTGCACAGCTAACTCAGCTAGCTTAGCATAGCCTGCATGTGAGGCATTTAGAGGACATGGGTAAATTATAATGTCTGTCGTTAAGCAAATGTAAGGCTTTTTGGGTGCAATTTGCTTTATATTTTGCCTCTCTGTGATTCTCTGGATTCAGGCAAACATTAAGTGTTAATTAAACACTGATTTGTACGTTAGCAGGAATGTAGCGCGACATGGACGTGAAAAGTTGTCTTTTACAGAATTATTCAAGCCATCTGGAGAAACTTTGCTATGTTTTCATATCTCGATATATAGAGGAAAATCAAAATACCGCAATGTCAGTTTTTTTCCAACTTTGTGCAACCCTGTTACAAAATAACCTGCGTAAGCAGAATCAAAATCTGGAAATCTGTTCCAGTCAGATGTGATTGTAATGCTAAAGATGAATTAATGCAGCAACAAATCTGTGCAATTTCTGTTGCCGTCTAAACCAAATCTTTTGGTTTTATCTGAAGTTTCGGCTACATACAGATCATATCATTCGTTTTTCTCTCTCTTTGTCCCCCGTGTGAGTCGAGTTGACAAAATCTGATACTTGTTCTGCTGTCTAGTCGACGCGGATCATTTCTGATTCTCATTCAAGTTGCAGTTTCAGGATCTCGTTATAGCGAATATCTCATATCCGTGCGGTGAAGACAGAAACTGATTCTGAACATGATGGGAAACTCTCTGTTGCAATGCAGCCAGCGAGACACAAACATCCTTTTAGCTTCCTTGGAGGTGGAGGGAAAATGGATGGACGGATGGTGAAGGGAGCAGAGAGAGAAAGCACCTCTGACCCTGACCGTCTGTTCACTTTAACACATTCACACGCTTTCTATAGCTGATAAATTTGTCCTTTCTGGTTGTTTTCTGACACAGAATCTCCAACAGATTTGTTGCAGGAGGAAAATCAATTTCAGTCTCTCTTGTCACCATCCTGCCGTGTTAAACGCATCTCAGGTTCACTGTTCATGATATATGGAGCATATATATGTGTGTGTGTGTGTGTGTGTGTGTGTGTGTGTGTGCGTGTGTGTGTATGCGTGTGTGTGTATGCGTGTTTGTTTTTGAGCATGTGTGTGTTTACGTTGAATAAAACCCTCAAGCACGACAACAGCAGGATCCCAAACCCTTGACTAAACCGTGGGCTCCTAATCCTCTCTGATGACACATAATTTTCACTCTGTGGTTTCTCAGGCCCCCGCTAATGCTCGCTAACACACACACAGCGCACAAGTTGCCAAGGCAACTCATAAGCGCTTGGGATGAATGAAGGGAAGAGGAGGATGAGATCACTGGTATCTTGTTTCGTTGTTGCGGTACAGAAGCCCTCGACTTCCCCTCTCAGCCAGACGAGTTAATGAGGTTCGTCCTGCGGCGAAGCTGAACGGTCCCGTCCAGAATCGCAGCTCGGATCACTGCCGCCGCTCGTGCTGCTTACGCTTTCCTCAGCCCGATGAAAACTTCAACGACTGCTTCCTGACTGACAGAAAAATGGCTTAAAATCGTAACCTCCCCCACCAACAGTTGTGCAGCTACCCACCAGAGACCAATGGTGCATTTCTTTGACTATATTTTGATTGGGAACTGATGATAGGGATGTCCCAAACAAGTTTTTTCCTTTTATGTTTCCAATCCAACCCGAGACATTTAATATTTGTCAATACGATTTTCATAGATAATACATACTTCATGTTTTGTAGATTAGCTGTAGTGCCTGGTCAAGCCACTCATTCTTTTTGTTTAAAATACTGCAGCAGCCAGAGGAGACAGTCAGAGCATTATGAGGGTTTAACTAAAAAAGGGGCACCATGACAAAGTCTTCAATGATCGTTAATGACATCCGGCCAGCAAAGGAGTATTAAATCTATGCTACAGCCCAGCAAAGACTAACTGTTAATTTCTTTCAAACTCTTTTTGGTCTAAGGACTGCAACTAACCATTGTTTTAACATGACTGACTGCGATGATGATGCTTAAAATACACAAAAGTCATGGAAAACAGCCTCTGTTGATAAAATTACTTGGTTTTAAACTGTGTAAATCTGACTTTCTTCACTCCTTTCAGTCATTTTGGTCACAACTGTTTGAGATTCTGTACTGCAGTACCTGAGTGGAGACTAGAAGCTTCTCTGTGCACAGCGACATAGCTTAGCCTCCATGTAAGGCTACCAAAGGGGCACCATGACAAAGTCTTCTATGATGCTTAATGACATCTGGAGAGTAAAGGAATGTTAAATATGTGCCGCAGTCAAGCAAATACCAACTGTTCATTTCTTTCAAACTCTTTTTATGTTAAGGGCTGCGACTAACTATTGTTTTTAGGGTTGTCCCAATCAAGTTTTTTTTCCTCCCAATCTGATCCAAATTATACATTTTGTAGCATCAGCAGATACCATAATATACACTAAAAGTATTGTAGATTAGTTGTAGTACATGGTTGTGCCACCTAGTCTTTCTGTTTAATATTGTAGTGACCAGACGAGGCAGAGCATTGTGGGGGTTTAGCTACTAAAGGGGCACCATGACAAAGTCCTCTATGACGCTTAATGATGTCCGGCCACCAAAGGCATGTTAAATCAAACTGGGATTACTGGGATGGCATTTTTTTTGTGAATGAAAAAATCATGTGATGAATGAGGTATAGAAGTAGAAATAAGGGCTTTAAAAAAGCTAATTCTATTGAATTAGTATTTAAAAATGTAAGGGCATTTTGCAGTTAAAAATCTTTTCTGAGTAACAGAGATACTAAAGAAAACAATATTTAATGCATTGTGCAGCTGAAAGACAACTGGCAGTTACTGTCAAGTTTTAAGGTGGGATTTTTTCTTGCATTTTGCTAAGTGGATGATGTCATAAATCAATCAGCGTTCCTTAAAGTATCAAACGTTAACTCTGACTCGTTTTTATTGGCTCTCTAGGTTGATGTATGCTTTCATGGTGGCTGGATGTTAAAGAGCATTAAAAAAAAACACACACACACACAGGATGCATTAAAGCATGTTTGGAGCGACACATCTAGGACTATTTCTTCTATTATTCTGCTGTATTGATAAAACAAACATACATTTGGGGCTTTAGCTGTGAACTCCTGGGCCCAGTTAGCATTAATAGAAGTGTTTATCCTAGTTTACAGCAAAATAAGCGGTTAAACTGATGTGTAGCTAATTTCATAGCATTGGTGTGCCTTAAAAACTGATGCATAACTTCAGAAAAGTTAGAATATTAGTATTAATATTGGCCAAAGTGTTAATTTATTCTGGTATAGCTAACTTTACAGTACAAAGTAGTGCAGAATTGGGGCACAATGTAGGAGAAGCTAATATTCAAAATTAGCTTTAGCGTCAGGGATTTTTTATTAACCTTGACTTTTCTCAAAATTGAGGGTATTTTGGTGTAAGTTTTCTCTTTTCTGTCTCCTTCCATGTTGTTTGCTTGGTTTTGTTGCAGTTTCCTGACCAGGTTGGCAGATATCTAATCATGAAATCCGTAGCGCTGACTGAGGAAGTGGTTTGTTCTCTGTATGAGATCACTTTCAGTTACACTTTCCATTAGCATCTGGACTTAAAGGAATACATTTAACACAAGTTTCTTATTGTCTTTATCTAGCATGAAAACCAAAGGTCATAAGTATGAGTTTTGTTTCCAAACAGCTGCTGGTTGACTGTTCAGAGCTTCTTGTGCGTCACACATTTCTGCTTCCTTTCTCCTTATTTGCTGGAAAAAGAAGCTGCACAAATGCTGTATTTGAGTCACACTGAGGATCTGAAAGTCAGATATTTTCTGTCCGAAACTCCTTTTTTTCCCCGTGTACAACAGTCTAAATATACACCAGCGATGCACAAACATCTCAGACAAAAGAATTTCAGCTTTTCCTGACCTGGACGAACTGCAACGAAATAAACAAAAAAAGAAATCTGGCTGCTTCAGGGAGGCTGAGGGACTTTGCTCTCAAAACTCAGAGCTCCTTAGTCACTCGGTTCTTCAGTAAATGTTTGCTTTTTCTCTCAAAGCAGAAGTAGGCGGATATTGGTGTTGCTATCTCAATAGGGTTTTTTCTCTCTCCAGACAGCAGAGGCGGAGGAGGAGGAGGAAGAAGGAAGGAGGAAGGAGAAGGAGGAGGTTTAGTGGTGACCTTCTGACACCTGACTCAGGGACATGTGGGTCTGAGAGCGACGTTATTTCCTCCCCTTTGCTTTGTCTCTCTGCATGTCGATTTCCAAGCTAAAACACACCTCCACATCTCCTCATGCACTTTTACTTTTTCCATCCGGAGAGAGAAATCCCCACCCTTCCCCCTAAACAACTGCATATTCATCCTCTGCTTCCTCCACCGGCATGCACGTGCCTGTCCCCGTCCGGCAAGAAAAAAAACTGGCCGCCATCCAGTCAAAACAAACATAAAGCAGATCATCAATCACGCTCAACTTTTATGGCCAGGAAGTAGCACGACCTGTTTTTGATAGTTTGCTGTCGAGCGCCGGAGCAAGCCGGCTCTTGTAGGTTAGTTCCTGAATCCAGCGTCAACTGCCACTCTTCCTTTTGTTCAGCAGCCAGTATTCTTTCCTCTTCCCCCTCCTCTCCTCCTCTTCTTTTTTTTTTTAGAAAATGCAGCAGCTTCAAAGACATTTGTTAACTAAATCAAAAGGCCTTTGCTTGTCTACTCACACACACCCTGCAAGGGCTCGACAGTCGCTTCCTTCCTTCCATGTGCTGAATGGGAAGTCAGTGTTTAATGGAAGTGATTATATCTAATGCAAACCTTTCTGTTTTAAAATTAAACAATGTCTACCACGGTTTGCATTAACCCTCCAAACCTCAGGCACTTTCTGAGCTTTTCTTGGCTCCTGTCACATTTTTATTCACTGTGGGCTCATTTTTCACTGCAATGTAAAGTCCTGCACCTCCATGGAAACAGAACAACTATGACTACAAACAGAGAGAACTCAGAAATGTCCTCTGTACTATATGACACAGTTATGATGCCAAAAGTTATTTTTAAAAATGGGGGGAAGTAGATTTTCTTTCAATTTAAATTTTACAAAAATTTTGAAAAACCTAGAATCAGCATGTACAACATTTGAATGCTCCAAAGTGTGCTACAACTGGGAAAAAATGTCCTCTAAATACTATAGATATTTAACTAGTTGTATTTTTAAGTTGTTCCTATACTATGCTCTCTGCTCCTTGTAAATACAACCTGCAGTTCAGCCAAAAACTCCCCGAATTTTTGCCACATGACTGTTGGTTGCAGCTCAATCACTAATGGTTTCACAGTTGTGTCAAAGGCTATAGAATTTTATGTTTTTTACAGAATCTGGCTTGATCAAATGGTTCATTTTTGGCTGATTTTACAGTGATTTTGTTGAAATCAAATGATAATTTTTTTCCTGACACCATGGTATGCCACACATGAGGACTATCACAAAGGTGAACTCTTTCTGTTTTTATAGTTTCTGGCTCTGATTTTAAAAAAGTGCCGTTTTTACAATTTCTGTAAAGATACTCGACCTTTCAGACCAATAAGTTGATGAATTCGTTGTCTCCTGAGAGCAGCCTAGATAATGATTGTCTGTTTTATTTCTGCAACAAAACTTTATAAAATCAGGACATTTCAAGAAAAATCACTTTATTCTGCATGTCTCATTTAAATGTTTGCCAAAAAAATTAACCAGATTTTGGAAAATTCCGCTCTGTCTACTGGTGTTACCAATACTAGAAGTAAATGTTGGCTCTACATACTGGATTGTGATTACGTTTGACTACAGCTGCTGACTCCTGAGAAAATTTAATTTGGGCCCATTTCATGCACTTAAAACTCAAAACTGCCATGATGTACATGGTCTTTACAAGGCTATATCAATGGTACTGCACAGATTCTTTCATGCATAGAAATACTTCTAGAAAAGTGTTAATATTGTGCAGATTTGTACCGATATTAGTCAGTCATCTTTTCCTATAGAAGCCTCAGATCAGCTTTGTGATGTTTTGTGTGCAGCCGCCCCCTCGCTAGAAAAACGCCATGTGGAGTGTGTCGCCAACAGGAAAGAGAAGGGGGCTGCACTCAGCTCAGTCGCTGGCATGTGAAAACAGTTTCCCTTTCAGAGGAGACTTAAAACACACACACGGACACACACACACACACACACACACGGACACACAACAACAACAACAACATTTATTCAGGAAGCGCCGTCTGCCCACTCAGGAAATTCCTGAGGACAAGAGCTGCTTCCAGGGGCAGGAAATTTCCCCTCAGAAAGACCAAACACACACACAAAAACACACACACACACACACACACACACACACACAGGATGCACAAAAACACACACACAAACAGGACGCACAAACGCACACACACACACTTTGTAACACCAATTCCCCCACAGTAAAATGGGTAATATACCACAAAGAGACCAAAGGAAGCTTGTGTGTGTGTGTGTGTGTGTGTGTGTGTGTGTGTGTGTGTGTGTGTGCGTGTGTGGGTGGGGGGGTTGTTGTGCGATGCAGTCATGTACAGTAACACACACACTTACACACAAACACACACTAAATCACACACCGTGTACACCTACACTACCTCTGGCAAGCTTTGCACAAAGACACAAGATTCACTCACACTCATCCACCCACTCGTACAAGCATGCATAGTGCAAACCCAGCTGTGAGCATGCACACACACACACACACACAACACAATGCACACAACACACACACCAAGGAAACCAGCCAGTCTTGTTTCCATGGACATAGATATTTTTTTTAATCATCCAGGAAGATATTTCTGCTCTCACAGTCGCTGTTCTTTTGTATTTTCGTGTGTTGTAAAAAAAATAAAAAATAAAATTTAAAAAGCACACAACCGCATTGTGTTGTGGACTTTAAATAACTATTTTTCTCATCGGAATCACGCTCAGAGTATGCCGGCGCCTGGACTGAGACTGAATTCAAAACCCAACGAATCCAGTTTTATCAGTTAAAGTCAGTGTGTGTCTGCTGAAAGTCTGTTAAGAAGTCGCACAAACGGCTACACAAAACAAAGTGACACAGCGGTTGACAATTAACTCCTCCGCTAACTGTTTGTCGGCTGCGTGATTCTTTTAATGGTTGGATTTTTATTATTTTAAAGCCACAGTGGGATGCAAAAATTAATTTATGGCTCAGTCTATTTCCTGAAAATTCTCTTTTTAAACTAAAGCACATAGCTGACACGTACTTCAAACAGACGTGTGTTTCAACCTTCTTCTAAATAAAAGGAAAGATGTTTTCAGAAAGATAGTGGTTCTAAATTTATTTAGAAGATGGTTATTGGTGTTCTTTGTGTGATTCTGTAAAATTCTAGAGGTTCTTCATTTTTATTGGGGTTATTTAGTTTGGTGGCAGCTAATAGCATAAAATTATTTCCATTGTTGATGGATCATCTGGTCTATAAAATCCTCAGAAAATGGTTTGGAAATCCAAGTTGGCACCTTGTAGTTTGTTGTTCTGCCTCACCAACAGTCCAGAACCTAAAATACTCAATGTGTTCTCATAGTAGAGACTCAGAATTGCTGCAAATCACCTACATTTGACTTGTTTTGCTCAAAAACTACTTAAACGAGTATCAAGTTCGAAGTCAAACCAGCTAAATCCACAAAGAACTGTCCTGAAAATGGTTTCTTAAAGCAGCTATTTTCGCTAAAGTTCTTCGGAGGGCCATTTATGGTGCCTAAAGGAACCATTTGGTTTAGTTACTTTTAAAGAACCTCTTGCTAAAATGTTCTTTGCATGGTTCTTTAAAGTGCTACAGGTTCGGCATTTTTATTGGGGTTATTTGGTTTGTGGCAGGTAAAGCCATAAATTTATTTTCATTGAGGATTAATCATTTGGTCTATAAAACATCAGAAAACAGTTTATGAAATCTCATGTTAGCGTCTTGTAATATGTTGTTTTGCCTGAATAACAGTCAAGAACCCAAAATGCTAAATGTGTGCTAATGGTAGGGACTCAGAATTGCTGTAGATTCCATACATTTGACTTCTCTGACAAATTAATTACAAAATTATCAAGTTCTAAATATAACCAGCTCAATCTATAAAGAACTGTCTTGAAAATGGTTCCCTTAAGTACCTATTTGTGCTGAAGTTCTTGGAAGCACCTTTTATGGGGCCTAAAGGAACAGCTCAGTTTCAGAAACCCCAAGTTGGTATCTTGTAACATGTTCTGTCTGATCAACAGTCCAGAAACTAAAATATTTAATGTGTTCCAATAGAAAGAACACCAAGATGATGCAAAGTCTTACATATGACTTATTCACTTAAAAATTACTTACATGATGGTCAAGTTCAAACAAGAACCAGCTGAATTCACAATGAACTATCTTGAAGATGGTTTCTTAAAGAACCTATTGTTGCTAAAATTCTGGGAAGCACCATTTATGGTGCCTAAAGGAACCATTTTTTGAGGCAATTTTGGTTGTTTTTTTATAGAACCTCTTGCTAAAAGGATTTTTTTTTTTAGAACTAAAAATGTCTTTTTTTCTGTAGGGCATCACTGGAAAGATCAATAGTTTGGTTCCTTTAAGTGCTTTTTTTTGAGTGCAGGGTTTATTTTTGTCAGAAAATACAAAAAAATTATGACGTAATTGTCCGAACACAACTCTCAAGACGTGAAGCATTTTTCTTTTTCACGTTTTTTCCAGTCCCTACTTGCGGTCACAGAAGACTTTAAGTTCTGGCTTTGACCTCTAAACTCGTCATATATCATCTGAAAGCACTTGGAGGCCCAGAGAAGGACAAACTATCGAGTTTTCTACAAATCAGCAAAGACTGAAGATAAGAATCCAAATTTGTGCAGCAGAGCCTCTTTTTTTTGTTAACCTGATTCATGATGAAGCTCTGAGTGACTCAGCAGAGGATCTCACCCTCTGGCTTGGGAATCGGCGACATAAGACAAAGACAAGCTGGAACTTGAGCGGAAATTTGGCATTTTTGCTTGGAAAAGAAATGACAGAAATGAATAATGCAGTTATTTAAACAGCCGCAAGTCATTTTTCTGTCGAAAGATTTACCTTTTCAGTACAATAACTCCTGTGTGACATCCAAAAAAATATTGTTTGCCAAGATATGAAGGAAAGGTACAACCAGAAGACCGTTAGCTTAGCATAGCATGTGAATGAAAACAGGTGGAAAAAGTTAGCCTGGTTCTGTCCAAAGTAAAGATCGACTGATTACTGAGGCTGATATTTAGCATTTTTATTATTACTGGTATCGTTCTATTGACAGATTATTGCAAAAATAAGTTGTCTTTTCATTAAACTCAGAGAAAACGTCAGTAAGGAAAAGCAATTCAGTGAACTTTTGTGCTGGAGTTTGTGTTGTAAATTTTGAGGCCACAATTCTTAAGTTTACTTCATATATATATATATATATATACTAACACAGATGCAGTTTATTCAGGGTTTTCTTTCATATTTGACCTTTAATTTAATTGGGATTATTTTTTAACTGTAGATGCGTGTTTTATTATAAATGTACATACAGTGCATCTATACTGTAGTATGCATGGATTTGTTTTATCATGATTTGATGCATTTTGAGCACAAAAAATGTCTCTCGTCATGTATATTGCAGATAAAAAGCACTGGTAACAATTTAGCTTTACAAAATCTGAAGTCTCTTCTAATAAATGATAAGAACAACTTTGCTGCAGGGATAATAACAAGAGCAACAAAAATGGAAACAAATTTTGCACCATCACTTGTGAATTTTACCTGCACTATTAATTATTATTGTACTTTTGCAGTTCTTACCATGCTTCTTCCACACCTTATCGTTATCTAGCTGCTGTAACCAGCCCATTTCCTCTGTGAGGAATCCAAGTGTCTGATTTTATCTTAACTCTTTCACTGTAGACACGTGTTTTAGTGCGTCGGCACATGTAGTCTATTTATACTGTAGCATGAATGGGTTTGTTTTATCATGATTTAAGACATCTGGAGCACAAAAAAGTCTTTTGTCTGGTCTAGATCTATGTTTCAACAAACCGCACTGTTAACTACAGTAAATTTGAGGTGTTTCTATTGAATAGTGTCTTCTAATGAATGAAAAAATGACTTGTAGTGATAAAAACAAACAAAAAGTACAAGCAAAAGCTCTAAAAACAAGGTAAAAGCAGGCCAATAAAATGCATCTTCACTGGTTTAGAGTTTGTTACGTCTGACTTCTGGCTGAAAGGGTTAAATATAAAACATAATAAGTGCTAAATATTGGTTAGCGATCTCTTTGATTGCTAATTATTAGCATCAGCCTTTAAATACAGATCAGTCGACCCAAACATACCAACATAGATGCAGTTTATTCATTTTGCACATCTATTCAGTGTTTTCCTTAAAATTTGACCTTGAACTTATTCTATATTACCACAAGTGTGCGTTTTATTTTGTGTGTACATAATGTGATAGATTATATAATGTCATATTTGATACATGTGGAGCACAAAAAATCTCTTGGTTCTTCTAGACATACACTACCGTTCAAAAGTCTGGGGTCATCCAGATAATTCCATGTTTTCCATTAAACTCCCACTTTTCTCCATGTGCTAACATAACTGCACAAGGGTTTTCTAATCATCAATGAGCCTTTCAACACCATTAGCTAACACAATGTAGCATTAGAACACAGGAGTGATGGTTGCTGGAAATGTTCCTCTGTACCCCTATGGAGATATTCCATTAAAAATCAGCTGTTTCCAGCTACAATAGTCATTTACCACATTAACAATGTCTACACTGGATTTATCATTCATTTCATGTTATCCTCATTGAAGGAAAAAACTGCTTTTCTTTCAAAAACAAGGACCCAAACCTTTGAACGGTAGTTGATGTTTTAATATACTGCACTGCTAAGAATTTATCCACATACAATCTGATGGGTGACTTTGCTGCAGAGATAATAAGAAAAATGAAAAAATGACAGCATTGTAATGGTAACACAAACAAAAAGTAGAAGCAGCTCTAAGAACAAAGTAAAAGCAGGTGAATAAAATGTGTCTTCAGTGGTTTAGAGGTTGTGACGTCTGACCTCTGGCTGAAAGGGTTAAAAAATAATGACAGCTAAATTTTGGTTGGTGGTCTATTCGATTGATTCAATTTTGCATCAATATTTGTGCAGCTGTTCAGTGTTTTATTTCAAATTTGACCTTTACTTAATTCTATATTACCACCGATGTGTTCTATTATAATACATATATATCGTAATAGTTTCTATACTGTCATACTCGATGCATCTGGAGAACAAAAAATATCTCTTATCCTGTAGATAGAGGTTTTAAATACTGCACTGCTAATAGTTTATCCACACAGGATCTAACGTGTGATTTTGCTGCTGAAATATGAAGAAAAACATTAAAAAGTGGAAGCAAAAGATGTAAGAAGAAGGAGGAATTGGGTGTGTTAAGTGTTGAACAGTGTTTGCTGCAGTGACGTCTGTCTGAAGGGTTAAAAATGGAGTCTGGTAGCATTCTTTGGTGTGAGGAGCAGCAGGCTGCAACTCTCCCCGATCTAATCCACTTCCTCCTCAGGAAATGGAGAAGGCGGATTTCTGCCCACACTGCAATTTCCTCCCTCATTCTTTTTCTTTCTGTCTTTTTTTTCTCTTCCTCCCCTCTCCTCCTCCCTCCTGGTTCTCTCTTCCTCCCCCCTTCAGGACAAATCTCTCTCTGAGCGCTGAGGGTTAATGGACGGTTTGTTCTGCAGCACGTGTGTTTAGATGAACGGAGAAAGACGAGTCTCCGTCCATCCATCTGTCCTCGGAAAAAAGAGAAAGATCCTTTAAACTAAACACCGAAGAGGCCGAGGAGAATCCTGAGCTGCACAGTGACCGAGTTTGACATCTGATTAAAACAAACTTCCACATGTCTGCGGATGTGAACCGACCCATCAGTCAGGAAACCCGACGCGTTCTTCCTTTTTCTGCGACAATGTGAAAAGAGGAAGCGGGTCGAGGGAGTTTCCTGAGCGTCCGCCGAGAAGGACCTGAACTTCACACTTTGTGAGGAAGAAAACAAACAACTGGTTAATTATTGACAGCGCACACGGCTGAAGCAGCAGGCTGATCTTTGAACCAAACTGTGGAAGCGATTGAGCAACCGACCGAACCGAGGACTCCAAACGTTGCTTCAATTTGTTTCCCTAAACTCATTTTTCCATCCTCTTTCAGTTTCTGCAGGTAGCATCCAATCTAACACCTGCAGTTGGTTTCAGTCGGTCTGAAAAAACAGCAGAAAAGTTGTGTTTCTGCTGTTTGTTCTGAATCGCAGCAGCCAATTAATACAGACAATCATGGAGTCCAAACAGAAGCCACATGACTCCCAACTGTTCACTGGTCTCATCAGAAACAGGATTCTTCTCTCCTCTCCACTATTCAAACCAGTTTAAGCCTCCAAAAAACAAGCAAACCTAAAAATAAAAAGCTGCAACATGGAGTTTTCATGTAAACAAACATTTAGGTGTTGAATGCACTGCAGGCAGTGTAGTGCGTCAGACACATTAGCTTCATCATTAAACATTGCAAAGCTGATTTTTAAAAAGTATTAATGTCCTGTATTATTTATCATGAGAGACCAATTGATCGTAACAATTAAATGCCATTTAGATCATCTACATAACCGATTACCATGGAAACGGCTAACAGGGCTACATTTAAAACCCCACCGATATGTCTGTTGGCCGGTATCATCAGCCGATATTTAGGCTCAACAAAACCTAAAACCCCAACCAGAGAAAATGGTTGAATGGTTGAGTGTTAACCAGGTTTTCTTAATCACATTCCAAGTATCATTTGAAGCATCGTGTGACTCTTTTTCTGCAGGAAATGCACCGATGGCGTACCACCAACTGTAGTCTAGAGGAACAGGTTGTGTTAAAATGGAGATCTAGCAGAAATATTGAAAAATACTACAGTAAAAAGTGCTGTTCAGAGGAAGGTTGGTGAACAGATTTCAACATGATAACTTAAGAAGTGCATTCGTCCCATAATGAAGGAGACGTAGAAATCACTTTAGTTTTGGCCAAAGTGAAATTAATGCTAGAACTTAATGATCCAATAGACTAATCTAATCTGTGTCTAAAACAGGACCAAACATTAACACACAATTGTTCATTTTCTGCATCACCAACTGAATGTGTCGCGGTTCCCGTGGCAACACAGTGTATATAGCTTGGCAGCTTTAACTGCACGGCTTCATTCAGCTGCATCACTAACCTGCAGGTTTGCATATAGAACCAATCAGTCACAAGAGAGGAAACGAATCAGCCAAAGGAAGACGATTCTTGCAGCCGATTTAAATCCCAAACTTTGAACAAAACCTCACCTTCAGCAGGTTAGCGACAACAAAATCCACCTTTGTGACACCAAAAACTCCAACTATAGGCTCGACATGCGCTGCTAACCTGCTAATCTTGATCCACAGTACAGCAATTAGCTCTCAGTGAACCAAAAGCAGCAAAAAACAACAGAACTGATATAAACAAAGCTCTACAGTGCTACAGGTTGCCCTTTAATGTTCCTGATAATCAGACTTCACCACTGACTAGTAGGTTTTGCTCAACAGCTGCAGGAAACCAGAGAATGTGAACAAAACCCAGCAGCACACGTTGAGAAGCTAGCTAGAGATGCTAACATTAGCGGCCACATGCTACTCGTCAAAACAGACCAAAAAACGGTTGCATTGTTCGATTTTTTTTGCTCTTAAATTCCACTTTTCTTTCATAAGAGAACAAGTATGTTTTTTATTCTTTCAGAATTTCCCTTTGGTGAGGGTTTTGTGAGACCTCTGCAGCTCCATCAATAACATTCTCACAGCTATTTCTTTGGCAAGCTCTGTTGTTTTTTTAGCACAAGAGCAGCTAAAAGGAAGCGTCCATTCTATTTAAATCAGTTTTTTGTAAAAATGTGAGATGTCAGAAGCAGTTCAGACCTAATTTTATTACATAATGGCAAACTATTTATGTATTTATTTGAATAAAAGCTGGAAGCAGCAACTAACTCGGTGCATTCGAGGGTGTTCAAGGACGCTCCTAATTCACCAGTCAGAAGAAACAGAAAGCAAACATCCCATGTATTGAATTAAAACTGGATCCTTGAAAGAGAAAACCTGCACAGATGGACAGATGTGAGCGTCAACTCCTTCACTTCTACTATTCGAGGCTCCACCTGAACCTGGTTATTCCAGAGCTGTAGGTCTGTCGGTTCTGGTCCAGTGGAAACATGTACAGTTCAGAAGTCTGACCCCAGATCTGCTTCAACGCCTCCCAGCTGACTGGACCTGCACTCATGCAGCCGTCATGGAAATATAAAGGAATATTCCACCACTTTTTTATTTTCTGACAGGTGATTTCTGGGACGAGGCAAAACATTTACAGCTCAAGATGCTAAAAAAAAAAAAAATGACTCTGTTCAAACGAGCGACTGATCGATGGCGTGTAGGAGTCACTGGTCATTTCGTGTGTGTGTGAGAGTGTGTGTGACTCACGCAGGTGTGCAGGCAGCCTGGCAGGCTCGTCCTCCATTCGGCTGGCTGGCCTCGCGGCGGGAGCATGGACGGGGGAGGAAGTGGAGTTTGGCAGCGGGTTCGCGGAAGGACTGAAAGAGCTCCTCTCCTGCTATGAATAGACACAGAGACACAAAGCATGGCTCACAAAGCTCCACGATGCACCGGCCCTGAACCCAAACAGCCCCACGCCGCCTCGCCTTCACCTCGCCGTGCCCCACAGCAGCCACTCGGCATGCAGAGGAGGGCCGGCGCCGCTCATGAACTGATGCTAAGCCGACTTCTGCAGGCCCGAACGTACAGGACACTTCAGGACATGTGTCAGTATACATCCTAAACTGCTGGACAAGATGTCAACGTGGTTCTCTTCGATTGTAGGGTGCCTTTATATCAGAAAACATTACAAAAATCTGCCATGACTTACCAAATCTATCCAAAACATTTGAGTAGTACATTTACTACCATTTAAAAGTTTGGGGTCTTCCAGATAATTCCATGTTTTCCATGAAAACTCCCACTTTTCTCCATGTGCTAACATAACTGCAGGGTTTTCTAATCATCAATGAGCCTTTCAACACCATTAGCTAACACAATGTAGCATTAGAACACAGGAGTGATGGTTGCTGGAAATGTTCCTCTGTACCCCTATGGAGATATTCCATTAAAAACCAGCTGTTTCCAGCTACAATAGTCATTTACCACATTAACAATGTCTACACTGGATTTATCATTCATTTCATGTTGTCGTCATTGAAAAAAACTGCTTTTCTTTCAAAATAAAGACATTTCTAAGTGACCCCAAACTTCTGAATGATAGTGTACATGATATATGGCAGCTCTAAACCGCAAAAACTTGCACGTAGTTTACGTTTTTTGTTGTCAACATGTAAAAGCTGCAGCTGTTATGGATCGATCTGTCCTTTGTTATTTAAATGAAGCCGTTAGTGACTTGAAAAATGACTTGATGCTTGACGTATTGGAAGACATTCAGCTTAAACTGTGGCAGAAACTCATCTAGTTTCATTTTTACTTCATTAGTCAAAATCTGAACAGTGTTTTCACAGTTTGTATTTTTGTTGATGAATCAGCTAAACAATATCACGTTAATCAGCTGTTGTGATGATAGATATATCGTTTAAAGTCATTTTATCAGGCAAAACCGCCACATAATGTTATATCTCTGGCTTTTTTTCATTGGTCGCTGGGGGAAGAAAATGCTTACTGAAGGTTCAATTTTCAATTAATGAATAGGAAATAATCAGCAGTAATTAAGTTGCTTGTATTTATGAACATGCAAGTGGGAGAAAGTGAGACGATGTAAAGCCCGACCGATATAATGGTTGGTTTCTAATCAGCAGATATTGGTGTATACACACCAATATGGGTACTTTCTTAGGATAACGTAGAAACACAGTCACAGAGTTTGTCCAGCTTATAGTTTTATGTCACAATAATACAAAACTAAACACATAAAATACATTACATCATGAAATACTTTTCACATAACATCACAAAAAGTTTTTACAAAATGTATTTTTGTTAAACTTTTCTAACTGATTGAGCATTTTTGACGAGTTCTACCACAAAAACAAATACAACTGTAGTTCTGGACAGAAGTATTTCATACAACAGTACTGTGTACTTTCAGTTTTGTACTTTTCTAACATGCAGCTTCTTATGGTTTGGAAAATATCACCAGTTGATTTCTGAAGTGTAAGTTTTTTGTTAAGGTGAGCTCAAAGATGGAGCTTTTAATATTTTTTTTGTCATAATTTAACTCAACCATAATCAGAAAGTATTCGATCTACTGGTTCAATGTTGCAGATTAGAAATTGATGTCCTGGTAAGAAATAACAGCGAAAATTTCAGTCTTTTATCTTTAATAGTTCCTGAGATATCGTCATTTAAACGGACTCAAATTTGCAAAAATGTGTGAAAAAATGTGCTAAAAGTGAGTCGACTGGCAATTTAAAAAGCATTTTATCTCAGAAATGACATGATATATGAGGCTACAATTTCACTGATATTTTCATGAATATCCATATTTAATGCGGTAGAAATTTAAGGCAAGTCAGAGATGAGACTTTTGTAAAAACGGGATAATTTGAGATGATTCTTAATGACTGAATCTCTCCAGGAAGCTCTCAACTCGACCTGCGTCTAGATTAAAGCTGTGAGGTTTTCCACTTTGTGGTCGGCCGACTGCTTTCCTTTCCTGCAAACGAAGGCGGCGCATGAAGTTTCTGGAGGAAATGCAGCGCAGGTTTTTTTTCTTTCTTTCTTCTCTCCACCCTGCTGCTGTGAAACCTGCACACCAACTGCATGTACCAGGAATTTCCTGTGGAAGCCGAGCGGTAATCGGCCGCTCGTCTATTTCCTCCTCCTCTCTTTCTTTCCCCACTCACTAGTCATTCATTTTCTAAAAATCTAGTTGGCCGTGTCAGTTTTGGAGGAGTTAAGCTCGTGATAAAGACAAATGCCGGCGCTGGAGGTGAGGGGGAGGCGTCCTCTCGCTAAAACTTCTCTCATCACTCTTCAGCCATCCAGCTCTGACATCAGACTCAGTAATGAGCCGACATCCCTCATAAACAAGACACCATGTTTCACTTGCAGTCGCCCAACAGCTTGCATCGCTTTCAGCTATTTCAAGACTGACCTTGACATCCCAAATAATATTCCTAGAATTATCTGTCCCAATCAGAGCTGCGACTGGCCAAACGTCTGTGTTTCTGAAGAACAAAATGCACCAAAAATGCCTCAGATGTCTTGTTTTCTTCAAACAAAACAAGCCAAAAAGCTGGAATTTCTGAAACAATTAAAGGATTCATCATCTTTTTTATAGCAAATCCACTGATCAATATTTGCTTTAATCTCCTGGTGTTTTCCTTTTTCCTCGGAGCTGCGACTACGGATTATTTTCGTTACTGATTAATGGATGAATCACTGGGATTATGACACGTCAAACATCCAAAGCACAAAGTGGCTTGAAACCGTTTACACAGTCTGAGGCCAGAATATTCATCTATAAAAAGACATTTTAATTCTTCTTTGACTAGGTAATTGTGGAAAAGTCAGAAATTTCTCAGAGGTGGTGTGAGGAACGCTGGCTGTCACATCTGTAGATAATTATTTGAGCTTATTAATCAATCAGTTTCTGATCAGATGACTAAGGTTCAGCTGAAAAACAGAAAAGTTTAGGTCGGTTTTCAATGAAAGCACGAGATTTTATTACAGGTAAACCGGGGTGAGAAGCCCTTCTTCGCAAAAATGTTGATTTTCTTTTAATATATGCACATTTTGAATATTAATTTAACATCTACATGAAGTAAGTCAACAAATTTAGATGTTAATTCTATCATAAAAGAGTATAATTATAAGATTAAATGTAAAATCTGATCCATACAGACATGTTTTTATGCATAAGATTAACTTCTATCAGTTTAACTGCAACATGAATGTTGAAAAACACAAACAGAAATCATTTTTGAAGTTTTTTGTAGCCTTTTTGATGATTTTTTTTATGCTCCTGTTTAGCTATTCTGTTACTGTATTATACAAAAGTGATCATAATTTATCAGAATCATTGATTTCCAGAAAGTGTCTCCACACTTTCATATATTTCAAGCAAAATATTTGTTGTTTTTAGTTCGAACTAAAAGATAATCCTCCATATGACTCATGTAAACACTAAAAATATATTCGTATACGTATATTCTAATAGTAAAAACTGATTCTTATCTTTCTGTTCCGTCTAAATACTACATCAACATCCCCTAAACCTCTTCCAGTGGAATGATTTCAATACTATTTAAAGATTAGAAAAGAACACTAACATCCAAGAAAAATTCTGAAATGAAAACCGATTAAATCTAATAGTCAGGAGGGAAATTATGAGGAAGGGGCTTCTTGTCTCAGGAGGGCATCTCACCCTGTTTTACCCCGATGTGGTGCCGAAATGGGTTTATCTGCCAAAAACTGACGGTTAAAGTCAGTTTACCCTCATCTCCAGCTGATTTTAGGAGTTTAATATCGTCATAATGCACTAAAGCAGTTTATAGTGTGTATTTGGTGTGTCCAGGCTGCTTGTTTAGACTGTTATTCACATGATTTACAGATTAAATTTACATATATATCCAGAAAACTACAACCCTGATGTCTGAAATCAAGCAATTTGGATGCATAAATAATAGAGCTGTGAAAATTAATTGATTCTCAATGTTGTTGAGGGATATTTTAAGACGAAAAAAAGGTGTAAATCCTCTGATTCCAGCCACGTTATACTTTTTTCTGGTTTCTTTGCTCTCCTATGATAGTAAACCTGACTACTTTAGGAAACACTGATTGAGATTTTTCATATTTTTTGGCATTTTTATAAACTCAGCAAGTAACAATTAATCAAGCATTACTTAACGTCCTAATCAATATTTCTGTGACAATATTGGGGCTGCAACCACTTTTTTACAAGTCAAAAACCGCATTATGCACTCAAAAAATGCAATGTGTGCATTCAATAGTCAGTCTTTTTGAGTTTAGACAACTTCTAATGCAATCAGGTTCAACTAACAAATTATAATAAATTAGCGAGACTAGCTTTTCCTCTGCAATCAGTTATTTTTAATTACCAGTCCTGGCATGTTAAATTAGAAGAGGGAGTGTGAAATCCTGAAATTAAGTTATTAAACCAACTCAACTTGGTTTTTGTTATAAGCCAACTAACACAAAAATTTGAGTTAAAATTACAAAAAATATTAAGTTCATGCAAGGACCAACAGTATTATGTCAACATTACCCATTGAAATGATGTTTGCAAGTTAAATAATTTATCTAAATCAGCATACTAGACTTTTATTTGCAACTATGCATTGCAGTAAGTGGTGGGAATCGCTAACAATGGGGATGCAAATTAACTGTTTGAGTTAAGACAACATCTAAAGAAATTAGCTAAAACCAACAAACCATATTCAGTTAGTGGGATCAGCTTCTCCTCTTCAACCAAAGAGTGTTAGGATCATGGTGGTACTTAAAAAATAAAGTTGTTGAGCCAGTTTTATTAAGTTATCTTGACTTGGATTTTGTTTTAAGTCGACTAGCGCAGAAATTTTTGTTGAAATTACACAAAATATTCAATTGATGCAATTACCAATACTATTATGTCAACATAACCCATGTTTGCAACTGATCTACATCAGTAAATTAGACTTTTAATTTGCAACCACTCATTGAATTAAGTGGCGGGAATCATTAGTTGAAGCCCTAATTAGCAACACTTAAGTCCCAACGCTGCTGCAACTGAACTTTTTTGAGTTCAAACAACTTCTGATGAAACTATGTTCAACCAACAAACTAAATTAAATCAGCCGGATTAGCTTTTCCACCGCAATCAAAGGCATGTTAAGATGGGGTGGTACTCGAAAAATAAGTTATTGAACCAACTGTATTAAGTTACCTCAAGTTGGATTTTGTTGAAATTACACAAAATATTGAGTTGATGCAATTACCAATACTATTATGTCAACAAACTGTATTAAAATAATGCTGGCAACTTAGTTCATCTAAATCAGTAAATTCGACTATTTATTTGCAACCATTCATTGAATTAAATAATGGGAATCAGTAGTTGAAGCCTTAATTAGTAACATTTTAGTCCCAATGTTGCTGCCATTTAACTTTTTTGAGATAAATAAACTTCTGATAAATTTATGTTCAACCAACAAACTATATTTAGTCAGCAGGATTAGTTATCAAGCCAATTTCATCAAGTTACCCCAACTTAAATTAGATTTTAAATCAACTACTGCAGAAATTTGAGCTGAAATTACACAGAATATTAAGTTAATGCAATTATCAGCGTTGTTATGTCAACATAACCCTTTGAAATAATGTTTAGCTAAATCAGTAAATCAGACTTAAATCTTGCAGTAATGCATTGGTTAATTACTTTTTAGAGGGTTTGGGTTGAATTGGTGATTTAAAGCTGCTTGAACCACTAAAAATAACTGAATTGTTCTATTTTAAGTCCACACAGGAGGATAAAATGTAAACACTGAGTTTCACATTTGGCTCAGCAGCTCCATCTCGTATTTATCTCTGTAGAAAACCCTGATCTGTGCGGGTCAGACTACACCGATCACAGTCACGACTTGTTCCCGTCAGCAGCAGCAGCGGAGTGGAGGCGAACTGGAAGCGTGGAGCAACAGATGGCGAGAAAAACAAAGTGAATGGCGGCGCTGCGCTGCGCGGCGCTGCGCTGCGCTGCGCTCCGGAGCTCCGCGTCTGGAGGCGCCGTCGAAGAGCCTCCGAGCGGCGGAGAGTCCGGAGGCTGGAGGCGGGAGGAGGCGCGCTCACGGCCGACAGCCTACCTTGCTCGCAGCGGAGGAGGATTCAGACATTATCTCCCGTCAACTTCTTCTCTCCGTCCACTTTTATGCAGCGCTTTTCTCTTTATCTCCGCGTCTGTCCGTACAGCTGCAGCGGTCCGCCCGCTGCTCGGCTTCTGCTGCTGGGAGAACAACTTGTTGTTCTCATGAATCCGCTTCTCTGCGGGGTTTTCTGCTCTTCTCCGTCTCTATGTGCAGGCCGGGTCCATAGTGCGGCTGTCGGTGTGAAAACTTCTTTTGTCTGCGAGTGTTTTCCTTCACATGTCGGCAGCTTAATAATCCTTCCTGGAAGAGCGACTCTCTCTCTCTCTCATTGATCTGGATGTGTGTAAAACGGTGAAATGACGTGAATTCCCAGCATCGAGCTCTGCCCCCTTTTAAAGGGAAACCCGAAGCAGGAAACCAGCAGCTCACACACAACTACAGACAGAGGGACGGACAGACACACACACACACACACACACACACACACGCACAGACAGACAGACGGACAGACAGACAGACAGAGGGACGGACAGACACACACACACACGCACAGACAGACAGACAGACAGACAGACAGACAGAGGGACGGACAGACACACACACACACAGACAGACACACGGACAGACAGACAGACAGACAGAGGGACGGACAGACACACACACACACACACACGCACAGACAGACAGACAGACAGACAGACAGAGGGACGGACACACACACACACACACACACACACAGACAGACAGACGGACAGACAGACAGAGGGACGGACAGACACACACACACGCACAGACAGACAGACAGACAGAGGGACAGACAGACACACACACACACACACAGACAGACAGACAGAGGGACGGACACACACACACACACACACACACAGACAGACAGACAGACAGACAGAGGGACGGACAGACACACACACACACACGCACAGACAGACAGACAGAGGGACGGACACACACACACACACACAGACAGACAGACAGACAGAGGGACGGACAGACACACACACACACAGACAGACAGACAGACAGACAGACAGACAGACAGAGGGACGGACAGACACACACACACACACAGACAGACAGACAGACAGAGGGATGGACAGACACACACACACACACACAGACAGACAGACAGACAGACAGAGGGATGGACAGACACACACACACACAGACACACAGACAGACAGACAGAGGGACGGACAGACACACACACACACACACACACACACAGACAGACAGAGGGACGGACAGACACACACAGACAGACAGACAGACAGAGGGACGGACAGACACACACACACACAGACAGACAGACAGAGGGACAGACAGAGGGACGGACAGATACACACACACACACACACAGACAGACAGAGGGACGGACAGACACACACACACACACACAGACAGACAGAGGGACGGACAGACAGACACAGACAGACAGAGGGACGGACAGACACACACACACACACACACAGACAGACAGACAGACAGACAGAGGGATGGACAGACACACACACACAGACAGACAGACAGACAGAGGGACGGACAGACACACACACACACACACACAGACAGACAGACAGACAGAGGGATGGACAGACACACACACACACACACACACAGACAGACACACACACACACACAGAGACAGACAGACAGACGGATTGGTGTTTCTGTTTCTTATTTAATCACAGCTTAATGCGGTTACACAGTGAGCTGCTTTAATTAACAGCCTGTAATTAGACAAATGCAAAAGTGCAGCAGCTGGAAAAAATCAGAAATACTCGACAGTAAACATTAACCCTGATGTCGTCCTGCAGGTCAAACTGACCCGTTTTAGGTTTATATATATTTATTGTTGACTTTCGTTATGTTGCCATTTCCTTTTCTTTTCTCTTTTTTCTTCCCTTTTTTTTAAACACATCTTATTAACCATGTATATTTCCGTACACCTACAGACATATATTCTCAAGTACCGTACATTTACATATCTATATAAGCAATATACAGTTACAGTTCTTACATGTATTGACATATTTATATATTCACATGCATCTCAACCCCTGCGCCCTTCTACACACACACACATATACACATATATATACTCACACGAACACATACATAGGCGTACCGACATATACATACCCATCTTCACCCTTTTCTAATTATATATATTTGCAGACATGTATAGAAATACATGTGGATCTTCAGGTGCGCACCCACCCATATGCGCATATGTCCATCCACATGTACCTTCACATTTTGGCAACTTTATTTTATATATATTTCTCTATTCTTTTTACCTCTTTTTTTCTTTTCACCCGTTTGTGCCCTAAATAATGTTTAAACTTTATACTTCTAATGATGTTGTTTTCAGCTTAAATACCAAAAATGAAAATTCTATATATATATTAAAAACAAAACAAAACAAAGCAAAAAAAAACAAAAAACAACATACTAGTATTTAGGGAAAACATACAAATATATACTTGAATAAATGAATACATTTCATTAGGATAGGTGAAACAAACATTTTTAGGTAGGTTCTACTTCAACATGTATTTTCTCTTATGACCGGTGCCCATATAGATTCAAATTTTTTTGTTAAATTGACCCGTTTTAAAGTTTGAAAATGTCGGGGGGGGGGGGGGGGATTATTTTCACAGTGAAAACCTCCACATTTTCAACATTTTTGAGGGATTTTTTTTTTTGGTGGAAAAAAAGAAATGTTAAAAAAAATGTTTCTTTAAGAACATTCAGATAAAAATCATTCAGATTTTTATCTGAATTAAAATTAATCACAAAACAATGCCTCATATAACTCCATATTGATCATTATTGATAGGATTTTTGAATAAAAATGAGCAGAAAATAGGTTTGATATGAAATCAACCACTTTAAGCTAAACTACAATACATAGAAATGGACTGAAAATGTCAGTAATATTTTTTTTAAAATCATAAAGCCATGATTTTAAAGGTAAAAAAAATAAGTTTCAAAACATAAATAAGACATCTTCACTGTAAAGCAGAGCTCGATGATAAAACTGCAAAATTAATCACAAAAAAATGAGGATAAAAGTTGTAATTTGAAATTAAACACTTTTAGCTAAACTATATCACGTATGTAAAACTAAAATAGAATAGAAATGCTTTATTCACCCCCTTAGCAACTAGCTCATTGACACTTTTTAGCATTTAGCAGCTACAGAACCACATATTTACCTCAGGAGATGGTGGAGACCAAAGCAGATCTAAACATTTAGGTATCGTACCATTAAATTTTTAATATTTGTCAACTTTCTAGGTTGGTATTGTGTTGATGTCTGTGCAATCTGCTTTAAATATTTCACTTGCTACACACTCAGCCCGTTGAAACCACTTGATTCAAACGGCTGCGTCAACTAAGAGGTTTGCATGTTCGGCTGCTGCACCATTAAAGTCGCCCCATAAATCTACAGTTAATCTGCAGCTTCAGGTTCGTCTCTAAATCTGGACGTTCGTCTTAAAACAGGAAAAGAAAGAGCAGTGAAATCAGAATAGTTTGTGGTGGCAGCAGATGGTGGAAAAAATCTCTTCCAACATGTTTATTCTCTTCTACGTTGAGGGGAGGGGGAGCAGGAAGTAATGAAGCTGATGGGAAATGTGCCGCCGGTTAACGAGAAAATGCAGAAGAGCGACGCTGAGGGGTGATAAATGTTCGCCCTGATCCCGCTAATGAAACATATCCATCCCCTGTTGAGTCCAAATCCATAAATGTGTTTGTTTTTGATGCATTTTTCTCCAAATCAAGGTCAAAACACAACGAAAAGTGCATTTTATTGTGGAAACAAATGTCTGGAAGTTGATTAAACTCATAATACATGTCAGATTTTTCTCTTTTTTGGATTTTGAGCTACAGTTTGAGCTGAAATGTGGAATAATGGAGCAATTTGGTGGAAGAAGTGGAATTAAACACTGTAAATATGTTGAAATTACTGTTAACTCTCTCTAAAAGCATGAGGAACCGTAGGCAGGTTTCTGACTGGTGGCTGCAGATTACATTAACGGGATTAAAGTAATCGGATTTTAAAAAGAGCCAAATGTGATCTTACACACCTACTGTAAAAATACAGATTACAGAGGCTCTGAAAGGAAATAAAAGGACGTCTGCATGCAATTAAAGTTAAAAAAAATATACATTTCCACTGAGTTTAGTTTATGACAATGACAAACAGTTAATATGCCAACAAAACATACCTTTTCTGCATAATTTCAGGTTAATTTTACTTTTACTGGGCCTGGATGACAATAAATTAGTGATACTTATTGTTTGATGGCATGTTTGATGGTTTCACTGAGATTCTTTAGGTGCAAACTGCTATGAAAAATTCAGTTTCATGAGTCCTTCATCCTTATTTATTGTTTATTTATGAGTGCACATTTGTTTATTACTGTTATTTATTAAAATTATTACTTTCATAAACAGAATAAAGTGCTTAATGCGAACTGAGATGTTTTTCTGCTGGTCTTAATTTCAAAATAGGTGATCAAAAATGCAAAATAATTATATTTATGATAAAAATTGACTAAATGTAAAGATGTTAGTGTTATTTAAGGTGCTGTTACTTCTTTAGATCCTCACATTTAAGAAAAATCCTAAGCCGTTCATTATTAAAATTATTAATTTTTATTTTTATATATATATATATATATATATATATATATATATATATATATATATATATATATATATATATATATATATATATATATATATATATATATATATTAATATTTTGGGGATATTCTGTAAATAATATATATTCTGGCTATTTATATATATTTTTAGTCATTTTCAGTGTCTTTGTATGTGGCTTTAAGTAGTTAGATTCAAATTAAACCTTTGTTTTCTGCTGGTCTTTATTAAAAATCCATCAATAATGAGCAAAATCGAAACCAATTATCACTTTTTAAATTACATTTCTGTTATTATATCTATCTATCTATCTATCTATCTATCTATCTATCTATCTATCTATCTATCTATCTATCTATCTATCTATCTATCTATCTAACTATCTATCTATCTATCTATCTATCTATCTATCTATCTATCTATCTATCTATCTATAATCTATCTATCTATCTATCTATCTATCTATCTATCTATCTATCTATCTATCTATCTATCTATCTATCTATTTGTATATTTTTACATCATTCAACATGTTTGTGTGGAATTTAATGTAGTTAAATTCAACCTTTATTTATGCTCAATCTTAGCAAAAATCTGTCAGTAGTTATTGATATTAGGGCTGTACAGTGGTGTAGTGGTTAGCACTTTCGCCTTGCAGCGAGAAGGTCCCTGGTTCACGTCCCGGCTTTCCTGGGATCTTTCTGCATGGAGTTTGCATGTTCTCCCTGTGCATGCGTGGGTTTTCTCCGGGTACTCCGGCTTCCTCCCACAGTCCAAAAACATGCTGAGGTTAATTGATTATTCTAAATTGCCCGTAGGTGTGAATGTGAGAGTGATTGTGTGTCTATATATGTAGCCCTGCGACAGACTGGCGACCTGTCTAGGGTGTCCCCTGCCTTCGCCCGAGTCAGCTGGGATAGGCTCTCAGTGTTCCAGGTGTTGGTTTATTATCAGGTTATTTAGCTCTCAGTGTGTTTCAGGTGTTGGTTTATTATCAGGTTATTTAGCTCTCAGTGTGTTTCAGGTGTTGGTTTATTATCAGGTTATTTAGCTCTCAGTGTGTTTCAGGTGTTGGTTTATTATCAGGTTATTTAGCTCTCAGTGTGTTTCAGGTGTTGGTTTATTATCAGGTTATTTAGCTCTCAGTGTTTCAGGTGGTTTATTATCAGGTTATTTAACTCTAAGTGTGTTCCAGGTGGTGGTTTATTATCAGGTTATTTAGCTCTCAGTGTTTCAGGTGTTGGTTTATTATCAGGTTATTTAGCTCTCAGTGTGTTTCAGGTGTTGGTTTATTATCAGGTTATTTAGCTCTCAGTGTGTTTCAGGTGTTGGTTTATTATCAGGTTATTTAGCTCTCAGTGTTCCAGGTGTTGGTTTATTATCAGGTTATTTAGCTCTCAGTGGTTCAGGTGTTGGTTTATTATCAGGTTATTTAGCTCTCAGTGTTTCAGGTGTTGGTTTATTATCAGGTTATTTAGCTCTCAGTGTTTCAGGTGGTTTATTATCAGGTTATTTAGCTCTCAGTGTTTCAGGTGGTTTATTATCAGGTTATTTAGCTCTCAGTGTGTTCCAGGTGTTGGTTTATTATCAGGTTATTTAGCTCTCAGTGTTTCAGGTGGTTTATTATCAGGTTATTTAGCTCTCAGTGGGTTCCAGGTGAACTTGTCTCCACTCACTTCAGCTGAATCAAGCCTGATGTCTGTACTACAGATCTGTGTCGCCCCCAAGCGGTCAGAAGCGGAGTTGCAGCTTCACTCGGTTAAGTTTCGGTTTCCGATCATCAGAAATGAAACCGAACTTCCCTTCCTCGTCTCAGCCCACAGCAGCTGCGGTCAGTCTGTCTGTCTGTCTGTCGGTCGGTCTGCTGGAAGCAGGGATCCGCAGTCTGAGCGCCATGGAGGCCACGATCCTGAAGATCATCTGCGCCAACCAGGGCGCGGTGGGGACCGACGACCTGATGTTCAACCTGTTCCCAGGCGACTCCTCCAACGTGTCGCAGGCCATCAGTAACCAGGACAAGTTCGCCCTGTGCTGCCCGAACGGACAGCCGACGGTGGTGGTCCGGACCCGGCTGAGGCTGTGCAGGGTGAAGGAGTGTCCCGGAACCTGCAGGGGGTTACACCTGTGTCAGTTCTACCTGTTCAAGGGCTCCTGTGGCTTCTCTCTGCTCAGGTAAAGGTGTTGAATCAGGAGCTTACTGCTGCTGCTGCTGCTGCTGCTGCTGCACAGGAAGGTTGAAATAGTGTGTAAAACACTTTAAATTCTAATTATCATGTCTTTCTACTGTAATTTAAAGTTGTTTTAAGCTGAAATGCGCTGCCACGGATGGTGTTTGTGGTTTAGTTGAAAATGTAATGTGGTTTAAAGGCCTATTCATGGTGCGTTCAAGTACGCCTGGGAAATTTCCTGTGTGACTCGCCCAGTCATTATGTGTTGTGTTTTTATTGTGTTTTACAGTCAGCTGGTTTACTTTAACATCACTTACCTTGTAGTTTTAAATGCGTTTTATGACTAAATTTAACTTTGACCTGCAGTTTTGTTAGAAAACTGACCTGAAACAAACATGGACGTCATGTCAGTTTGATCAGTTTTCAGTTGGAATAAAACTCAGAAAAAGTAGATATGTCCTTTTGAATGACGAAAGAGAAAAAATTATATGAAAATGAGTCACAGTTTGATCCACAATGACTTCTGGCGTGAGTTTTAACAATATTTTAAGGAATAAAAGTCACAAAATGGACTTAAGCTGAAAGTTCTGCTCTGTATTAGTCATGGTGAATAAACAGGCCAACGTACAACATGCCAGTGGCGTGTTGGCGTCTTGTTGGTAACGTGGGTTTTGATTTTGAAGGCAGTCCTTCATGTTTGTGTTTCTAAGCAGGCAGAGTCTGTGTTCAGTTGTGACTAACACCAGATAATTTGGGTGTGTTCCTTGAATCACCAGCAGCTGATGAAGTAAATCTAACCTGCATACAGGTAGAGCAAAGACAGAAGTCATTTTACATTCCATCACTGCTTAAAAATAGTTCAGTCTGCCTGTTTCCTGTTGTTCTCTGTGGATGATATTAACACAGAGGTGACATTTCTGTGTAACTTTGAACTAAACACAAGCCTAAGTCACATTTTTCCCACATTTCAGCACCAATATTCCAACAAAAACTTCCCAAAAAACATTCAAACACACCTTATTCTTACATTTTGCTGTTAAATGTCACATCTACCAGGATAAAAATTGAAATGTCCATAATAATAATAAAAACAGAAGGGGAGAGCTGGGTAAAATGAGTCCGTTTTTACTTGAGGGGTCGTTACAGATTCAAGATGTCTTGTCTGAAAAAAATCCACAAAAAAAATCCACAAATTTATAAAAATTTGCAAAATCTTCAGGAAGAAAATTCCAATAATTTCTTAAAAGTTTCCCTGAAAAATTTTATTAAAAAAAAAAATCCCCAAAATTGTCAAGAAATAAAAAAATAAATAAAAAATAAAAAATATTGTAAATATTTTCAAAAAATGAATAAAAATCTTCCCAAAAAATCCTACACATATCTAAACTGATTGCATATATATCAGTAAAAGTTCTAATATTTTCTTTAAGAATATTCAGAAAAAAATCATTTTTTCTGAATGTTCTTAAAGACACATTTTTTTGAGCATTTCTTTTTTTCCACCAAAAATTGTTCAAAATTTTCCCAAAAATGTTGAAAATGTGGAAGTTTCACTGTGAATTTCTTTTTCCCCCACATTTTCAAACTTTTAAACGGGTCAATTTTGACCCGCAGGACGACATGAGGCTTAAATACCTGCAGCAGGATCCGAAGCAAAGTAACTAAATACACCAGGCTAATTTCAAGCACTGATAAGCTCCTGTTAATTTAAATTTAATTTTGTTTGTTATTGCATTACACATCAGTTGTTGTCTTGTCTAATGTCAGCAGACAACATGAGCAGCTAAACCGTAACGACTGGGTGCTGCTTCTGCTTACACTACCGTTCAAAAGTCTGGGGTCATCCAGATAATTCCATGTTTTCCATTAAACTCCCACTTTTCTCCATGTGCTACCATAACTGCAGGGTTTTCTAATCATCAATTAGCCTTTCAACACCATTAGCTAACACAATGTAGCATTAGAACACAGGAGTGATGGTTGCTGGAAATGTTCCTCTGTACCCCTATGGAGATATTCCATTAAAAATCAGCTGTTTCCAGCTACAATAGTCATTTACCACATTAACAATGTCTACACTGGATTTATCATTCATTTCATGTTATCTTCATTTTAAAAAAATCTGCTTTTCTTTCAAAAATAATGACATTTCTAAGTGACCCCAAACCTTTGAACAATAGTGTACATGTAAAAGTGGTGTCAGGCTAAAATCACTGCTGAACAAAATGTGTCTACAACCTCAAAACCACAACATTTTTAACAACAAATGCTGTTATATTTATGAATATAACTTCATATTCAATAATGTGTAATTTTAGAGAATTTTAATGTTGTTATGAAACATTATGCAGGAATTTCTGTGCAGCTAGTTGTGATGAATGATGGTCTTGTTTGAATCGTGTGAATTCTTTGGCAACAGGAGAGGCTGCAACTTCTCCCACGAGCTGAAGTCTGACCACAACCAGAGGATTCTGAGGGAAAATGAGCTGGAGAGTCTGACCCTGGAGGAGCTGCGAATTCTGCTGCTGCAGAGCGACAACACACTGCTGCCTCCGGTAAGTCTGGAAACACACAACTACAGCAAATCAGGTGGTTCTTTTATCACTGTTTCTGTTATTGTTTCTTTTGAAATCACTTTTTTATGCATCTTCGCTCTCTGCACTTGACATTACGGCAATAAACCTAAATTTCCTGACACTTTGTCAAAATATATTAGCTCATGCAATTAACAGTTTTCTCCTAGAAAAATGCCATATATTGGCCATTATATTCAGTCTACCATGAAAAGAAACAACTGCTGTCTTAATTCAGCCTTCAGACAAGCAGTAAGAATAGATGAACATTGATGTTGAACTCCGACTGCAGTTTGTTACATCATATAGAAACCAGGTTTTATCCACTTCAGCCTGTTCTGAAAAAGTTTGGGGTTTGTTTATGCAACCAAACTTTGCGTTTTCTAACATATTTAAGTGAAACTTTATTTACTGGTAGCACTGGTCCAACCAAAAAAGAGTCAAATGATGCATCAAACGAACACTTTTGTAGGCGAGTGCTCAGAGCCTGATGAAGAAAACCTGATTAACGAATAAAGTTGGTAACACTGACATCTCTAATTGGAGTTTAAGGTTTGGTTGAACCGGTTAACTCAAAGAAAGCCTGGATTTGTTAAGCTTGCTTACTAGTAAATCCGACAGATTAGGAGTGAAAATGGATGAGAACTGTTGTCACACTCTGACAAAATAAAACATCATATAGAAATCAGGTTTTACCCACTTTAGCCTGTTATGAGCCGGTTAGCAACCAAACTTTGTGTTTTCTAATGCATTTAAGTGAAACTGGGGCTCCAAACGAACTTTTTCACAGGTAGCACTGGTGCAACCACAAAAAAGAGTCAAACTACTTCTTTTATTGGAGCTTGATAGAGAAAACCCGGTTAAAGTTGGTGAAGATCGTTGTTTTACCCGTCAACTCTGATTGGGGTTTTAGGTCTTGTTGAGCCAGTTAACTCAAAGGAAGCCTGGCTATGTTGAGTTTGCATCACATTAAACCCCTCAGATAAGCAGTGAAATGTTACATCAGACAGTATCCAGGTTTTTTCAGTGCTGTATTGTAACTGTCTTTCTTCCTCATCTTATCCTCGCTACACCAGGTCTGCTACGATTACAACAACGGCCATGGAGAGTTTGGTCGCTGTCAGGAAGGCGACGCCTGCAAACGACTCCACATCTGTGAGAAGTCCTTCAGGAGTGAGTGCATGTGCTACAGGAACCATGACTTCAATGCTCCACAGCCGCTACGAACTCTGCAGGAAAAAGGCATCCCAGACACCCTGTTTCCCTCCCTGAAATCCGCCTACGTGAATAAAGAGGCTCTGAGGTTCTCTGGCAACACTGATGGGAGAGGAAGAGGAAGAGCAAGAGCAAGAGGAAGAGGTGGCAATAGAAGGGGCAGGGGCAGAGGAAGCCATGACAACCAACCAAGGGAGACACGAGCCGCTTCCCTCAGCGACATCCTCGAAAACATCGACACTTTGGATCTGTACGGCGCCGATGGATCGTCCGACGGCGAGGCGTCCGTCGCGAGTAGCGAAGGCGGAAAGCACAATGAATATCCGAATAAAACTTCTGCAGCTTTCAGAGGAAGAGGTGGCAACCGGGGCAACCGGGGCAACCGAGGCAACCGAGGCAACCGAGGCAACCAGGGCAACCGAGGCAACCGGGGCAACTTTCAGCAGCTACCAAAAACCCGCTCCACCAGTGACATTTTCACTGCTGCCGAAGCTGCAAATGGCAGTGATGCTCCGAACAGACGACCAAGGCATGTCAGAGGTAAAATAAGTCAGCTGATTTCAACTAACTGCTCTCCATTTGTGTAAAATATCAAATAAAACTCATACTTGTTTGTTTCTTCCAGATAAAACGGAGATCTGCATGTTCTATATCAAAGGACACTGCATCCATGAGGGTGAGAAACCAATCATGGGTCACAGATCATCTTGCGAAACAAACACTTAAAGTCTTTTGTGTGTTTGTTTGACACCAGTTTGACCATTAATCTTTGTTGTGTGTTCTCAGATCGTTGTTTCAAAGCTCACGACAAGATGCCATACAGATGGGAGGTGAAAGAGGGCGACCAGTGGACCACCATGCCTGAGAACGAGATGATTGAGAAGGATTATTGTGATCCCAAAAACACATACAGGTACTTGGATTTTCACCAAACTCAACATCTCAAGGTTACTGTTACTGTAGCATATTTCCACAGTAGACCTAAAATAAACATGAACTTTATCGTCATATACACAGCAGAAGCACAGTGATGCCTTTAGTAATGAGATTCTGTCGACAAATCACAGCACTTCTGCTTTTAATTCTGCATAGTAAAGGATTTATCACTGTGTTTCTTTCAAGCTGAGGAAATCACAAGAGGAAAATCATAAGTAGTGATTCTGAAGAACCAGAAACACCTTAGCTTTTAGTCCCTGCTATCTCTGAAAACATTGGATCCTACTGCTTCCTAAATGCTTCCAATTCCAAGCTTCAAGTTTCAAGCCCAAACTAAGATAACCCTGTAAACTGACCTTGATGATTAAAATCAGTGTTTCTGTACAATGCTGGTTTGCTGGTTAACACAGAGACAAGAGGAAGCATGAGCTGAAAAGGATTATTTTGTTGATACACTAAAATGCAAATGTTTCTGTGGTGTTCCAGAAAGCTAAAGTCTTGATTTAACCCAATACGTGACTTTCTTTTGAAGCCTCTAGACTCCAAAACCTCCCGGCGGATTTCATGATATGTTATCTAGCATATAAAAAACACCATATGGACACATTAACATAGTGAAACATTTGACTACTGGAGGTTTTTGTTTTAGTTAAGCTAGTTGTTGTATTATTAATAGATTCCCGATTTGTTGTCTTTAGTACCACCAGCCAAGTTGTGCATTTCGACACGATGACCTGTGGACCGAACAAAGTGCGACGTCTTTCCACCATGAACTCTTTGCTTCAGCCGACTTACATCCTCACCACCGAGTGGCTTTGGTACTGGCAGGATGAGTTTGGAAATTGGAACCAGTACGCTTCAGATGTGAGTAACTCCAGACAGCATTGCACGTTTGTGGTGTGGATGCTTGAAAAATGCCAGGAATTGTGAAATATGTGGTCCACTACAATTTCAAACACAAAATCTAGCCAGTTTCGGGGTGCCAGCACTCCAGAATCCATATTTTTATAGAAACAAAGGATCAACCTCAGCAGTTGAGCTCTACAAAGCATTTTAGAGCTTTTCAACTTTTGCATTTTGATTGCTTAGCTAGCAGCTTTATTATTTGTGTTCAGTATTACAGCTCATTAGCATTGATTCAACCTTTTTTTCAATTTAAAGAAGTTAAAGCTACATTATACACTGCCTGATGAGCACCAAACTAGTTAGGTACTAGCTGGGACACATAGTGGCATATTTAACAGCTTTAAAGTTACATATTTCCTTCAAAAACACAGAACAGGACTCCGCATGAATGCTAACGCTGCTAATTGACTGCTGGATACGTCAATAAGCGGCTGTTTGCTAACACGTTCATCACATCAGTTTTTAAAGGTTCCATGTTGAGCTTCTGTCCAGCAAATTAATTAAAGTTGAATGTCCACAGAATGTGTCTTTCAGTTTTTCATCTCAATGGACCGCAAACATGATTAATTTTACCATGACTTCTGGTTTTAGTTCTGTTCTAAATGGGCTGTTTTAGTGTCTCTAGCTTTAAATGCAGCTAGCGTTGCTGCTGTCCCCGCCCCCTTCAGGAAGAAGACTCTGTCTGTTATTATTATTTTGCATGGAAATATTGCCAAATTCTTTGGTGAATTTGTCAGTAAACTTGATTTCAGGAGCGTCTTCATTCTACACTGCATTTCCATGCAGAGCTGGTTTGTTGGTTAGCACACAGAGAAGGGAGGAAACATGAACTGAACGGTTATTTTTCAATGCTGCATTAAAATGCTAATGTTTATGGGGTGCTCAAGCAAGCTAATGTATTGATGCAACCCAATAGATGACTGACTTCTTAAAGCAAACAGTTATAAAATCTGTAGCAGCTCTGAAGTGACTGCTGGTTAATTTGTAGTTTTAAAGAGCTGCGTTTCAGTCACTATTTGATATTTATTTCTTTGTCTGACAACAGAAGCAGAAAAATATGCAACTAAAAACAGCTTTATTAAGATTTTAGGACAAACAAAACACAATACAGCTGGATTTCTAACCTAATGGGTCCTTTAATATTTCTGTCATTTTTGTTATTTGTTGCTCTGCCAACAACGAATGAAAAAAATAACATATTTTATAAATATAGTAAATTTCTATAGATTTTTTCAGTATTTTCACCATCTCAGTTCTAAAATGCTGAATGGAGGCCCCGTTATCTCCTCTCTGAACAGTGGTCAGTCAAAGCCTTGTGATTTCTGCTCATTCTGACACGATCAAAGTTTGAAGTCTTTGCCCTCTGCAGCGCCACGTCATAAAACTTGTGCAACGCTGAAAGACAGCAGAAAATTAGAAAGTCCAGCTGCAGCAGCCCAGAGTTCGGCTGAAGATATGCTCCCTGACAGCACGTCTCTGCCAGCGAACCTCGTGGAGCTGATTTGGGCTAAAAATGGCCATCGCACTTCTGTTGCCGTGACATTTTAGGAGCCTCACCGCAAATCTAAAAGCTGCTGCAGTGGCCACTGTTTTTATACTCAGTCTGATAAATGCTGCTCATGATTTAAAAAAGACAGTCAGAGATTTACCTAAAGTGAAACTGATAAAGTGATGCAGTGCTCAGCTCTGTGACTGTGGTTTATGTGGACAGTTTTAAATGCATTAAACACTGAAATGTGGCTGAACTTCCCACTTACGGTCCACTAAACCTGTGATGAACTGACTACTGTATGCGTTTACATAACGCTGTGCTTCTGTATATTCTGATTTATCTGGTTTATCTTCCCTTTTTCTCTGCTATACTCTTTAGCTTAAGCTGCTCATCATTACAGTTCTAATCTTTTCTTTACACCTTTACATCCACACAAAAACATCCAACAGCTCAGACATCTCTGAGGAGAGATTAGCAGCCAGTTGAATTAGTCATGCACATATTAGACTGTTGGATGAAACAAAAGTTTGAAGATTCAGTTCTCAAATTCTTGTTCATCTTTTGTCCCTCAGGTTTACATTTTCCAAAAGAACATCTTTTAGACCTTTAGTGAGCATAAAATTCTGAATAAAAGACGATCTAGGAACAGACGACAGATCTTCATATCGACACCCTCTCAAAATAATGGTCATTTTTTCAGGAAACACAAAAAACTGAACCACACCACACTGATCCCTGACCTAGGCCGTTGTACTGCAGGGGTAGAATCACATGATCTGTTCAGCTGAGGATGTAGGGGATTTTACCAGAGGTGGCCAGCATCATGAGAAGATATTTAGGCAAAAAAAAAAAAAACTTTTTTCAAAAAATGACTGAGGCCATTATTTTAGGAAGGTGACAAGATTTTGGTCAAATTAGTTCAAGTACTGAATTTTATGGGCTCAGTTTGAAATTTGGTGATGCTCCTACCAACTGAGAGCTCTAAATTCATTATGTTAGAATATTTAGGCCTAAAATAAGTAAAAAAATAAATAAATCTTGATTTAAGGAAGAATTAGATGTTTACATCACACTGTTTGCAGTATCAGATCTACTTTAAAGGCTCCATTTTGTGGACATTTATTCAAGAATGTGTTTTTTAATCTTTCAAAATCTGAAAAGATGATTTCATTATAACTCCTGGTTTTAATTCTGCTCTAAATAGGCTTTTTCAGTGTCTGTAGCTTTAAATCTAGCTGAGCTAGTGCTTCCTTCAGGAAGAAGACTCTCCCTGCATTTGTACCTGGCAGCACAGCAGCCAACACAGACTTGAAGAGTGTCGGCTGCTGGCCAGGAATGTAATCATTTTATATGGAAATATTGCAGAATTCACAACACAGCTGCTGTTTTTAACTCATGAGTTTGTTAGACGATGTTCTTTGGTGCAGAGCTTTATCTTGAAAAGATCTGGTTAACATTTAGTCTTAATCGGTTGCGTTTCAGTCACTATTTCCGATTTATTTCATTGTCTGACAACAAAAACAGAAAAATATGAAAATGAAAACTGCTTTATTGGGAATTCAGTTGTATTAAAACACATTATATCTGAGCACCGAGAGCCGGAGAGAAGCTAAGAGATGTAAACGTAGAAACACAGAAACATACCCAGTCCTTGTTTATTAGTTTCAAATTGCTCTTCAGACCATCTCTGAATGTCCTTCATGTTTACAGTTTCCACAGAGCTCTGACCTGTGGATGTACAATCCAGGCTAATGGTAATGTTAGTCACATTAGCCACACAGCGTGCTAGCACTAAGGATTTTACTATTGTTTTGATGACATATTTATCAAAAATCAAAATAATCCACTGGATCTTCAGCTCTTCAGATGCTGGGAGTGCATGAAGACTCTTGTGTTATATTCTTTCAGCAAACAGCAGAACATTTGGTGGTTTTTGCTCGTAGCTGAGACATTTCAGAGTTAGCAGAAGCAGCTCTAGAAAGTAAACAAACCTGGTGGGATAGCTGCTCTTTCTGACAGCTTTTTTTTTTTCTTTTTTAAGTTTAATAGTGAATTTTTCGCTCAACAGCTCTTGTAAATGCTGGGTGGATAGCTAGTTGTTGAGGCCTTAAGGAAAGGAGTCTTTATATTTTAACAACTTTTACTGTAGACCTCCGAGTTTAAAACAACCACAAAACACAATAAAAATGGTGGAAATTAAACATGTCTTAGTCCAGTGGAGCGCTGACTTCTGAAACAATAAAATTGTCTTCAACAACAGGGTTTATCTATTAATGGTTCATTTCTTGTGAGAAAAGTCAAGCAGTTCAACAGAGCATCCAGATCCAGGTCTGCAGAAGACAAATGACACAGAACTTTAAAGAAAGAAAGAGGACAAAGGGAAAGGGGAGGGTGGGTTGAAGACGAGCAGGTGTTCATTAGTACATACTTTTGTGAGCTGGGCTTGTGAGATATCGTCCCCATCTCCTCACAACTATGACTCCCCAAAACTAAGCAGGATGTAGTAACTATGGTTACGTCCTTGAGCGGTGTAGATAGAACATTAAAGCTGTTACATCTGCAGGAACTCTTTTATGGGATGGACTATGCTGGTTGGTAATTTTCCATTACGATGGATTTTCACCATATGAGACTTTAATTCTGCAAAACTTTTACAGTTTAGCATCTCTTGACTAAAACCTACAGGCAGCAGTCAGTCAGTCTGTTATGTTACTAAACCGGTTTCCTGGACATCAACAACATTTGGCAGATTTTGTTTCCTTCAAACACTTCAAGGCTGTTTTACATATTTTATAGTTATTTTCCTATGCTAACCAGGTCAAGGGAAACAGCAGCTTTTACTTATTTTCAGGTTCTGCCGGTGATAATCCTTTGGTCATTATGCTAATGGAGGTCAGTTTCAGGGTTTAAAACAGACTCTCTTGTCTTGTGTTGCAGACCGGTGCACACAGACCATCAGACATCGACAGCGCAACTCTGGAGCAGAAGTTTCTGGACAACGACAAAGACTTGATGGAATTTAAAGCTGGTTCACAGACGTACTCGCTCAGTTTCCAGGGTAAACAAAGCTCTGTTTATTTCTATATTCTGCTGTTTTTTTAAAATTAAATTACAGTTTAAAATGAAACTTCTTTCCCCTCAGACATGATACAAACAAACAAGCAGTACGGCACTGTGAGGATCGTGTGTCGACGTCCTCGCTTTGTTTCTGCTGCCGATGTTCAAGAAAAGAAAGTGAGGTAAAGTGGCCCAAATAAAGCTGCTTCAGAAAGCATTCAGAAGCCTTTCAGCGATAGAACTGAGGATGTCATGAGAACTGATGCTTTGGTACCAAAACATGCACACTGCACTGCTCTTAGTCGTGTTTCCCACATTGGAAACAGCGTTTTATCCAAACCAAGTCACAGTAATCATCCTGACCTTGGTCTCAGCAGAAAACCTCTGGGTCAGGCCAACTCCACCCCCGTACCGGACACCTGGGACAAGACTCAGATCCCTGCCAAAGGATGCTTGGTATAGTGAACGCACCACATCCTCAACCTGCATGACAAATACAACTTCAAAGTAAAAAGTCCATGCTTCTAAACTGTATCTATTTCTTACACATCGTATATTTGGTTATTTAAATATTTGTCTAAATGTGCTGTATGTCTTATTTCTTTCTGTTTTCCTACTTTCTTTCCTTGTTAAGTTTATAACCTCTGAATATTCTGGAGGGGAAAAATGATTAAAAATTACAACAAAAGATGATTTGCAAATATATAATTTACATTGTGTTTTTTTCATTTTAACACCATTTTCTGTTGATATTTATCCTTATTAACAACATATTTTGTGTCAAGTGGTTCTGTTGCTGTAAAGAAATCAGAATCTGTTATCAAATCTGAAATCTTCCAAAGCTCATTATGTTTACCTTTAATAATTTTCAGCTAATTGGATTTAAAGGACCTCAAAAAGTCAGAACATGTTTGTTTTTTTTTTGTTTGTTTGTTTTTTTTATAATGGTAGATTCAAAATTTGTCAACAGAAACACTAAAGGAGGAAATAAATAATCAAAGAAATTCAACTTTAGTTTTCTTTAATGATTTATGGCATTATAAGGGTGTCAAAAGACATATTTAGCTCTCTATAATTAGATTTTTTTTTTTAAATCCTACTTCCATCACTGATCATTCTGCATTGTGTTTTCTGCATGTTGTTAAACACTAAAATCTGTTTTTCTGTTGTCTTTGCTGTTTGATTCACATATTTGAACATCGGACAGAATCTTTCCTTATTCTTTCCTTAACTCATTCAGTTAATTTTGCTTTATCACAATTTATAAAAACATCATCTTACTTTCTGAAGGAGGCTCCTGAAGTTTTCCTTAGAAATAAATTCAGATGGGATTTAGTGAATGTCGATCTTGTTGTTTGAATAACTGAAGGTGCAACTTTTCTCATAATGCTGAATAAAATGGTGTCCAATACCTGGAGCTTTTATTGTTTATTTACTATCAAATATGTCTGAGTTTAAATATATGTCTTATAGTCTGGAAGCTGTCTTATCAGATCTAATAAACCATTTTTATTATTTATATACAGTAGGTTTTTTAAAAATGTTACATTTTTTTAAAAAATAATCAAAATTCAGAGCTAGAAAATGTAAAAACAAAAAAACAAAAACAACACAACTTAAAAAACTAAGAATTGCCATATTTTCAACTTTCTGACTGTCCTGCAACTGTTCATTTATAATGGACTGTTCCAATGAGAAAAAATATACACACCAGAGTATACAGTCATGCTATTTAATCAGAATCTCCTCATTCTATGTGTCTAATTTAAAAAATTGACCAAAAACAAACCATTTGCACTAATCATATTCAGTAAACAACAAAAATAAATTGCATTTCTTTTCTCAACTGTAAAGCCATTAGTGACTCAGCACTAAACAACAGTCACATGACAAAAATTGAGGGACTTTGTGGTGAATATATTGCAAAAATATTCCACAGAAGACATTCCTGAGTTTTCTCTTCTTCTAGTCCTGGTTGTTCTATTTCCATAGAGGTACAGAACTTTATACTGCAGTAAAAAATAATGGGCCCACAGTGAGTAAAAACACCCAGAAACTGTATTCATAGGGTTAATTTAGTATTTTAGTATCACTTTTCTCCCTTTGTATTTGAAAATTAGACTTAATTTCACTTCTAAGAGCGTTGTAACTTTTACCATACATATTTCTCATCAAGTAATATGCTTTATTTGAATTAAATGTCTCTGCAAAAATGGCATTTTATAACCTCACGAGGATTTAAATGGGACATCTAAAAGCCTGCAATATGTCTCTTTTACTCTCATTTTAAAGTCTAATTCAATTTCTTTGCTATTATCATTTCTCTAATTCATGCCTTAATGCATCCCAGGTAATGCATCAGGAGATGGTTTATCTAGATCTAGTCTGTGCTTCCTCCTCAAAAACACTAATGTCCTGTTTTCTTTCTGTTCCTACAAGTTCGTCACATCCAACTTTACAACCCAAACACTCCCCACACATTCACATCAGCGTTCTGAGGATATCAAACAGAATAAGAGTAGATCTGATGGTGAATATTTCAGTGTTCCTCCATATGGAGGCTTTTGTGCCTTAAAAAGTCAAACTCTCAAAACTTACAAACAAAAGCTCATTTTGTTTTTCAGCAATTTAAAATGTCCTGAAAAATCATGTTGGCATTCAGTGCAACACATAATTATCCCCTGATACTTTAAATATCTGCCTTTAATAAGTGGCAGTGATGATTATTTTGCCATTAGTCTATAAATAAATGAAACATTAGCCTGAGCAGTTGGTGGAGACCAAAGCAGAGCTGAAACAAACTGACTAACGAGTTAACATTGTGATAGCAGCTTGTTTCCAAAGCCTCTAACTAATGAAAAAAATGTTTAAAAATCCAATTTTGCAGCTGATTATGACTGACAATGTTTCTGTCTTTGCAGAGAATCACTCTAAAGAGCACCTCGGATGAATTCAAGGAAGTTGAAACTCTTTTCTGTAGAACCATGCGAGGCTTCGATATCATCAGCATCGAGAGGATTCAGAACAAAGCTCTCTGGGAAGTCTTCCAGTGGTACATATTGATTTTAACACATTCTTATCAGCATTGCTTGACCAATTTATGGATACTGGCCTGTCATGGATATATTGGTATTGGCACATTGGTTGTCCGATATTACAATGATCTTTTACACAATGCAGAATAAGATCCTTGGGTTAATTTATAGATGGTGTCATCATATAGTTTATTCAGAAGAGAAGCTCCGTTGTTCACAATGCTGTTAGGTTTGTCTGCAGCGCATGTAGAAGAGCAGATAGTGGTACGGAGTCCAGCTTCGTCTTCACTGTAAGCTCCTAACTAGTTTGTGAAATACATTGGCTGTATAATAAACAATGACCCCACCATTTTCCATTTTGAGATTGTAACTCTTAACAAATATCTGAACAGCATCTGCCAATCATCATTCAATCACTTATTTCCCTTAAAATAAGCGATTCTTAACTTCATTATCAATGTGTCTGTACAAGCAACCTCCTGTTTCTGATCAAGAGAGGGAAGCTATGCAACTTTTTAAAGTGAAAATGACACATTCTTGTTATTACAAAGGTAAAATTTTGTGCTTTTGCCGCTACAAGTAGCGTTAAGGATGGCTAATGTCAGCAAACGGTACATAGATATTGCTGTGTCCAGACTGTCCTCTACTTTCTCTGTTGTTTTACAAAATTTTAGCATTGTAGAACTTATGATGAACAGCAGAAGCTACAAACATCAAACTATTCCATTTTAATTTAAGTTTTCTGATTTACTTGTCTAAACTCAAGGCAGAAGAATCAGATGAAGACCAACAATGGAGGTCGCACTGTGATGGAAAGGAAGCTTTTCCATGGCACCGACAGTAAACACATAGAGGCCATCTGCCTCCACAACTTCGACTGGAGAGTCTGTGGAGTTAATGGAACTGCTTTTGGCAAAGGTGGGTAGAGGACATATTCATTATGAGTTGCTTAATAGATGGAGAACTAAAGATAAGCTTTTGTCTTAAAGTACAAACAAAATATGCAGTGATTTGCAGGAACAGCTTGTAAAACTCACTTAACACTAACTCAAGTTTGAAGGAACATTTGATAAAATTGCTTCATTTCGCCATTTTTTCTGTTAGAGAATGTTGTCTTTGCTTAACAGTCGCAGCTGCTGTGATAATGGATCAGTTGTTTCTGTTTCTTTGTGTGTCTCCCTTCTGGCAGCAAGGGTTGTTACACAAATGCTATCAACAAGCGCTTTAGACATACTTGGCGTTAATTGCTATCTTTTCAGACTGTAATCCTTCCAAACTGCTAGTTGCTGTACCTGATTGCATCTCTATCACTGTGGTTGTTCCCTCCTTCAGCTCAGAGACAGACTAATCTGGTGCACAAGTTTGGGAATTCACTGCATAGTACAGAGGATGTACTAGATGCTAACAGGTTTAACTCTCTTTCTAACATGCTCATGGGCATATAGTTGTTCAAAATTATACTACTTTCCAGTCCACTTTGAAGGTCACGACATCTTCCACTCTCAGATACTACTGCAAAACATGAACAGTTCTGCCCTTGTAGCACAAATTTTGGGCTCCACGTGGACGTCTACATAGGGATTCCTGTGGATTTTGAAGGACTTGAGTAAATGGAAATTTGCATAACTTGGACCCTAGTGCACCTTCTCGTACTCTAATGTGGAACACTACTCTTGATCAGCATTACGAGAACTCTTGTCACGAGAATGTCGCCATTTATCTCGCTAAAGAAAGGATTCTACTTCACAGCTATTTACCATAGTAAATCTACTAATTTTGACTTTTTGGGACAACTTGGGTGCTGCGAAAGGATGTTGTCATGATTCAGATTTTCCATTTTCTTCTACGGGTTGAATCACGGTTGCAGCAGGGGAAGCAGCAACATTCTCCATCTCTTCCTAGGGAATCCCAAGGTGTTCTCAAGCCGGATGAAACATGTAAGCCCTCCAGTGAGTTCTGGTTCAACCCCAGGGTCTCCTTCTAGTTGGAGGTGCCCGAAAAACCTCCAAAGGAAGGCACCCAAGAGGCTTCCTAATCAGACTTCAAGCTCCCTCCGGATGTCTGAGCTCCTCACTCTTTCTCTAAAGCTTAGCCCAAATATCCATCCCCAGAAAACCCATTTTGACCACTTGTATCTGAAATCAGATTCTTTCGGTCACTACCCAGTACTCCTGAACGTAGATCGCCTGGCAAATCAAGAGCTTTACCTTCTGGCTGATCTCATAGTACTGCGTCTGTCCATCTCACATTTCCATCATATGGGGCAGCAACTTACGTCCAACCAAGAGGAACTAATCCACCAGTCTGCGACAGAGATTTTTCACCTGCAAAAAATTGCCCTTTCAAGCAAAAAATTTGTTTATCAATAACTAATATATTCCTTTGTTGCCCTTGCCCTAGAATCTTTGCCCACATGATGACATGTTTTCTCACGATCATGTCTTTGTGTCCAAACCCAGGTAGCTACTTTGCCCGGGATGCCAAATACTCCCACGACTACACCGGCAACACCGATGTCAGAACCATGTTTGTCTCACGGGTGCTGGTGGGAGATTATACCAAAGGGGAGTCTGACTACCGCCGACCTCCTTCCAAGGACGGCGGAGACATAAACTTCTTCGACAGCTGTGTAAACGACGTTATGAACCCGTCCATATTTATTGTGTTTGAGAAGCACCAGATCTACCCCGAGTACCTGCTAAAGTACAAGACCACAAAGCCGCCAGTTGACATATTTGGTGCTGCGACACGGTGGGTGCCAAACCCTGTACCAGCACCGAACCCAGTAGCGGCGCCAAACCCTGTGCTGGTACCAAAGTCAGCACCAGCTCCAAAACCAGTACCCATTTTGAAACCAACACCTGCTCCAAGACCTGCTGTCCAACCAAGCATATCAGTTTACCAACGCAGCACAGTCTCATACACACCACGCAGCACATCTTCATACCAATCCAGCACCTCGTTTTACCAATCCAGCACCTCGCCTTACCAATCCAGCACCTCGCCTTACCAATCCAGCACCTCGCCTTACCAATCCAGCACCTCGCCTTACCAATCCAGCACCTCGCCTTACCAATCCAGCACCTCGCCTTACCAATCCAGCACCTCGTCTTACCAATCCAGCACCTCATCTTACCCACGTAGCACAACGTCCTCTTCGTACCGACCCGCCCAGTTTTCTCCACCTTCCCCACCTCCAAAGAAGTCTGGTTCGTGTGTCATTGCTTAGGGACGATGGTGAAGTGAGGGCAGATGTTGTTTTTGGAACAGATAATAGCATTTGAAGGAGCTGGATGCTTTGGGTTATTGGACAAACAGCTTAGATATAGCAGTAATATCAGTTAAAGTATAGAGACATGTGGCAATGTAGCTGAAAGTGCTTATTACTATGAAGTGCCAAATAGCACTAAAATTGTTCATCATAAATTACACTAAAAAGGTTAATATTAGTGACTGCTGCTATGGTTTGCAGTAGCCAGTTAAGCTTCCAAAATCTGTAACAGATAACATGAACCTTATTCCATCCACTGCTGTTAATTCTAATCAGATGGTGGCGCTAACTGGTGGGATTCAACCATTTTAGGTTTAATTTGAAACATAAACAATATAGAAAACTTAATATAAATATGGAAGGGTGAATATGTTAGCCACATGCTACTGTGATTAATTCATTACCTTTTAGATTGCACTTTGTAGATTTTATCTATGCACCACTTTTCAATGTGAATTAAATGTAAAAAAAAAAAAATCATGAGCAAACTTTTTGTCCCAACACTTCCACTCAGGCTTTTTCAACTAAAAATAAGCATAAAATGCTGATGGAGGTGTGGTTTACAGAAAGTGCAGCAGTCAGTCGGGGTTGTAAAAAGCAGCAGTCGGCTCAAAGTTCCCGAGTGTAGTTTTTATAAATCTTGCTCAGGAATTTTTTGTCATAAAAAATCCAACATACTGTTTTAAATGTGTCAGATAAGGCTGTTATGGAGTCAGATGTTCTGGTGTTGACTCGGCTGAGACATATGACAGAATACATGTTGGTAACTGACCAGTCACTGCTCGGAAGCCATTACTAGAAACATGCATGTAAACAAGCAGTGTGCTGTGTCTGACGGGATAAACATATATAAGAAAAACATGATGGATCCGTCGAGTTGCACAAACGTGACAACATGGTGGTCGGTCAGTCCTGTAGCCCGACGGTCACTTGGCCTTATTTACAATGTTGTGAGCGCTCTGAGCTCCTATTATTTAACGTCAACGTAAAAAATAAAACGGAAGAAAATCGAGGGCTGCACCAGATGCAGCATTAGTTTACTGTCAGCAGCGGTGAATATTGGCACCACAGCCTCTACCAACCAGTAGAGGGCGACAACATACCTGTTAGAGGTCACAAATATATAAAAATAATACATTTATTCACAAAATGAGGATGAATGAGGCTATGTAGCGGGTTGAATGGAGTGTTTGTTTTGCATTATGTTTAGAGTTATTGCAAATTGCAGATTTTGTGTTGAATGTTCTGATTTGACTGCAAAAGAACATGCTCTTTTTCAAAATTATCTGTTAGCATTGTTCATGTGCTTTGAAAATCAATAAATTTTAGATTCATCTTAAAGGCACTCAAGCAGTGTTCACGTTATTTGGCTTGTGTTTTGTTGAACATTTTGTGTCCTTTCCATTGTAAATGTAAAATTAACACTTTTTCAGCAGCTTTTAAATGTTTTTTAACACAATTTATGGTTATTTTATACATATTTCCTGTTGTGTTAAGTTTTGGATAATACCTAGTAAAATTGCAGAAAAAAGTATGAACTGACATACTAACACTGGAAAAAATGGTTGAAGTGCAGATATGTCCACATCAAAAACGTGTATTAATCTTGGGAAAATGAGCTAAACCAGCAAATAAAAAATATAATATTCATGTAATAAGATTATAGAAAAACTTCTTTATAAACACAGCATAAACTGTGAAAATTTAGTTTTGTTTTTTTTCCCATAGTTTTAACTGGAATCTTTTGAGTAGTTTACTGACATTTTCCCTGGTCTGGTAAATTATGGTAATAAATAGTGAAAATCACAGAAAAAAAGTGTTGATTAAAACATTCATCTACATGTCTTCATTGGACATAACAGCAATTCTTAATTTTCAAATTGCACCATTTTTACTGTATTTAAATCAACAAAAGATACAATTATTTGACATGTTTTACCAATTTACACGAATATAAATCATTTTTCATTGCTATATTTGGACATTTATTTTCAAATCTGACAAATAAAAATTATTTATATCCAGAACAGAAACAATTGCTAAATAATCTGAAACCGTTAACAACTGCTATTTTGTTAAATTACATACAGTAAGTCGAAAAATCACAGAAAAATCTCTATTTTTACATGTCATAATTAGTTCCTCAACATTTGACCATAAAATTAGACATTTTTACTGTAAATAATTCAGCTAAAAATGATTGTTTTATCAATGTGTGCCATTATTTTCACAGTTTTTGAACGCTACGGTATTCTATAGTTTTTTTCTTTCCGACACCCTTGCTACCAGGTTTGTGCAGTTTTTTGTTTTTTTTTTACAGAATTGTGTTTTATAGTGTCATTCAGGCAGCAAATCTACTTGACATGCACTCATTTTTTTTTTTAGCGTGCACTGCAAATATGATGCAGTTACAGGGATGGTCATCTGGCGGTAGAAAGAACTATGGATCTAAGGTAAAAGAAGAAGGATCTCCTGATGCTGCTGCAGCAGATGAGTCAGCATGTGAGAGAGGAACTATTGCTGTGATACTGAGGTTAAACACGGCCTTATAAAGCATAAGAACAAAGTGGGATGACCTGACTTTGCCTTTTTGGAGCCATAATTTGTTTCCTTTTCCTGAAGCATCTCTGCTACTGATCTGGTCGTTGAACGACTAACAGACAGAAAAAGAAAGAAAAAGGGAACTTTACAGAACAACCAGAGCAGAATAGAGGAAGGGAAGCCATGAAGACAGATGTTATCAGATGGAGAGTCCACTGATTAGACTGCAGTAAGTAATTAACAGAAACAGAATCCCGAATGATGTGAATCTGTGACTGGAATAATGAGATGTGATCACCCCTATAGGATGGAATAGAGCATTTGCTTTTGTATAATCAGATAATAGTTGGTGTCCAAATGACTGTTCGAGTCTGTGTATAAAATCAGTGGATTAATAACATGTTTATGGTCAAGAGGCACAATTTAAAAGGAGCAGAAGTGGCTTATTTTTCTGCTTCAGATGATAACAATCATAATAAAGTCAAATGACGCTGCTATTTAGATTTTGTGTAGTGAAAGGCAGCCGCCCGACCAAAGCCTTTCAGTTTAGAGCGCAGCGTCTCATGTCTTGTATTTACTTTTTGCTTGAGTGACTTAAAAATGTCTCAAAAGCACCTCTGGGAATTGCAGTTGTGTTTCTGTCTCTGTCATCTCATAAGTGGATTAAAAACAGCAGCAGTCCGGTCGGAGTCTTTAGTGTAATGAGGGAGGGCCTGAAAACTGATGAATATGGCTGCTGCTTCCTGTGACATAAGAGGCATGAGGCTTGTAAATAACCACCATCACACCCCCTCCCCTCAGCACACCGATGTTCATCCACTAACAGCCTCCTCCTGGTGTGTTTCCAGACAAACTGCAGGATGAACTTTACTATGTGTGCATGCTAGGATTGGATTTCTCTGTATTTATCTGTCCTAATTTGTTTCCACTGGTGCTGACTGTATTAAAAAACGTACAAACCCTTCATGGCGTCACCCAAAGTTTTCCTGAATACTGGTTTTTGAAGCTCGGCGGTCTGTCCTATGACTGTCACAAGCAGCTACACCATTAATCATGTTTAACTTTAAGAATTAATACAGTGGGTGACATAAAAAAAAACTTACCTCCTCCACTGTTGTCATGTATGGAGCAAGCTATAGAGACTAAAACTTTTTTTGTTTGAGGCTTTAAACTAGTTATTTTTTGCTGTAAACTTGGACATTTTAACATGGGGGTATATGGGGATTGACACGCTTCAGGAGCCAGCCTCCAGTGGCCGTTTGAGGAACTGCAGGTTTTGGCACTTCAATGTTGGTTTAATTTTTTTTAACCCAGAACTTGCTAGCAGGCTTGAAGGGCATGTTATTTTGTAAAATCACAAACTTGCGCCATTTAGTAGATCCAAAAACTGTATAAACAGAATTAGACGTTCAACTTTTTGATGTGCAGTTTAGTCACAAAATGTAACCAAAAATCATTTCATTCTACATGTCTGACTGAAAATGCATCCAAAATCAGGACTTTATGTTGCAGTTAAAAAAAAGAGCCCACAGTGAATGAAGATGTGACACAATCCAACAAACAAACAAGGCTAACAGGCTGTATGCAACCTGCCCAGCACTAATGTCTGACAAACAAAGCCGGTAGCTACTTGGTAACCTTTGTAGAGCAGTTAGGAACTAAAGATCCAAATATTTACCTCAGAAATTTTCTGGAGACCAGAAACAGAGATTAAAGTTGATGTCAGTTTACACATTATTATCAATATCAAATACTTTCCTCCGGGATGAATAAAGTAGATCTTATCTTATCAGCAAATGCTAAGGCTGAGCCCTTATGGAGAAAAACTCTTTCAGCCACTTGCACCTGCGATCTTATTCTTTCATTCACTACCCACAGCTCATGACCACTGGTGAGGGTTGAAATGCAGATCAGATGGTAAATCAAGAGCTTCACCTTCACCACAACGGTCCAGTTCAACACCCACTTTACTGCTAATGCTGCACCAATCCATCGGTCCATCTTGTGGCCAAGAACCCGGGACACTTCAGTTCCATGACTTGGGGCAGTAACTCATCCCCAAGCAAGACAGAGCAATCCACTGATTTCCTACAGCAATTTTTAACTAAGCAGAGAACTGTCTTTTCAAGGAGACATTTTGTATATTTATCAATAATTACAACAATTTTTTGTGACATTCCCAGAGTCTTTGCCTATATAATTATTTCATTTTGTCTCACAATCATGTCTTTGTATCCAAACCCAGGTAGCTACTTTGCCCAGGACGCCAAATACTCTCACAGCTACACCGGCAACGATGATGTGAGATCCATGTTCGTCTCTCGGGTGCTGGTGGGAGATTATACCAAGGGGGCGTCTGATTACCGCCGACCTCCTTCCAAAGATGGCGGAGAGGTAAACTTCTTCGACAGCTGCGTAGACGACATTATGAACCCGTCCATATTTGTTGTGTTCGAGAAGCACCAGATCTACCCCGAGTACCTGCTACAATACAAGACCATACACCTGCTGGTTGACATATTTGATGCTGCACCAGTATTGGCACAGAAACCAGCACCACAACGAGTAATGCCACAGCAGCCAGTACTGGCAGTGAATTCAGTACCGGTACTGACACCTGTGCCAGGATCGACACAAGGGCTGGCACTGCAACCAGTTCTTGCACCAAAATCAGTACAAGCACCAAAACCAGCAGTGCCACTGCAAATAGCACCAGCTAGGAAACGTCGCCTAGCACCAAAACGAGTACTGGCATCAAAACTAGTAAAACGAGCGCCAGCTCCGAAACGTCTACCAGCATCAAAACGAGTACAAGCATCAAAACTAGTAAAACAAGTACTGCCACACCAACCAGTTCTTGCACCAAAACCAGTACCGGCAATAAAACCGGTACCTACATCTAAACTAGTAAAGCGAGTACTGCCACGACAGCCAGTTACTGCGCCAAAACCAGTACCAGCACTAGCATATAAACTAGTAAAACTAGCACCAGCTCTGAAATGTCGACCAGCACCAAAACGAGCACAGCCACCACAACCAGTTCTGGCACCGAAAACAGCACGGTATTTAATCCAGTCACAGCACCAAAACAAGTACGAGCATCAAAGCTGGTAAAACTAGTACTGCCACGACAGCCAGTTCCTGCGCTAAAACCAGCACCAGCACCAAAACCAGTACTGGCACCAAAACAAATACGAGCATCAAAACTGGTAAAACTAGTACTGCCACGACAGCCAGTTCCTGCACCAAAACCAGTACCGCCATCTAAACTAGTACTGGCAACTAAACTAGTACTGCCACAACAACCAGATCTTGCACCAAAACCAGTACCAGTACCGAAACCAATACTGGCCTCAAAACGAGTATTGCCACGACAACCAGTTACTGCACCAAAACCAGTACCGCCATCTAAACTAGTACTGGCATCTAAACTAGTACTGCCACAACAACCAGATCTTGCACCAAAACCAGTACCAGTACCGAAACCAATACTGGCCTCAAAACGAGTATTGCCACGACAACCAGTTACTGCACCAAAACCAGTACCGCCATCTAAACTAGTACTGGCATCTAAACTAGTACTGCCACAACAACCAGATCTTGCACCAAAACCAGTACCAGTACCGAAACCAGTACTGGCCTCAAAACGAGTATTGCCACGACAACCAGTTACTGCGCCAAAACCAGTACCAGCTCTGAAACGGGTACCAACTAAAACCAAATCATCACAAACTACACTGAAGAGTAAAAAATAGTGACCACTGCTCAGGTTTAGTCGCCACTATGGTAACTTTGCATCCAAGTGCCCAAACAAAATCAATTCTTGCTGCTTTAAGACACCAGATCTATAAAAACTCTTTGCTTAAAGGGTTTGTTAGTTTAATGACATGCATGGAAAACTGGAGCAGTAAATTGGCCACAAAATCTGCCATTTAGGTGTCTGGTGAATTTTTAGTTCTTCAGTATCTGTACCCATGCAAAAAAAATAAAAAGAGAGCAGGTTCACAAACAGCCTGAAGTAATCGGATCAGTTAAGGGCTAGAATAAATAGTAACCTGATGTCATCTGGTTTCATTGCATCTAATTTAGCTAATCCTGTGCCATTTCAAAGTAAAGTATTATTATCAGGTTGGAGGATTGACAGGACTGATATATATGATTAGGTATAATGGAGCATTTCTTTCTCTCTGGTTTAAAACATACAGCTGTTTTTTCCTGTATGGAAATGGCAAACAGATCCGACTGTGCATTAGTCTACAAAAAACGATTCCCAGGGTGAAAACAGATTTGGCTGTCGCTTTCACTGCATCCATTTATCCACCACCCGTGCTTCATTATGCGTTTGCTGCCCATTAAGATGGAGCAGTCCTATGGGAAATGCAGCTGTGCCCTGCAGGATGCAACAGCCCACCCGGTGACAGTAAATATCCACTGACATTAAGCAGCCTGAGCAACCCCTTCCTGCCTGATGCGTGCCCGTGGCGGCTGCTGTTTCCTGGTAGGCTGAGCAGATCCTACAGAGCCGGCTGCCAAGAGCTTCCAGGCCTCAGCATATCGGATGATCTGGTTTTCCTGTACTGCACGAGCTCATGAATTAAAAATGACTCTTTCCCCTTTGTTTGCGTGCACACCTCCTCCCGGTGTTTGAGATGTTTCTGTTTTTGCAGAGTCACAGTGGTTTAGCACCAGTCGATGGAAGAATGCTATGGTGGCAAACCCCTGGGGTGAAGGGAAATGAGTCAGATCTTTATTTGGCCGAAAGCGGGAGAAGTTTTTGTCGAGTTTGTGATGAATTAAATAACAGCTGCAGTCAACAGATCTACTGTATGTGCGGTCTCAGTGGATCAATGAGGCATCTGTTCAGCTGTTTATAAAAGATGGATGGCGACAGCTGTATTATTTGGTATTATTTCTCTTTTTAAGGTGTTTTTTTATGCAGCATTGCGACACCAGTTTCTAGGGTAATTTTGCTGTATACATCAGAAGTGATCAAAATTACATCATCTGTCAATAATTGCATGATTTCAAAGTCCACATGTAGAGCATTTTGACTGATAAACAAACATTTCAAAGAGACCGTAAGCAAAATACAGCCCCAAAGCAGAAAATCAATGCAATAAAAGTGCATACACCTGTGATCACAAAACTAAACTGTGTACACCTGTGATTTCCAAGTATCCGAACCCGTGAACACCAGAGTTTTCTCAGTTTTGGACCTAGAAGTTGCCAATCTGCATGTCTGCATCATGGCTCCTCGTGGGAAACAACTGCAACAGGAAATTAAAAATCTGATTGTCAGACTTCACAAAAAATGGACATTATACAGGAAAACCCACTAGAAATCAGTGGAAACACAGCTGCATGCAGTAGTAATCAGAAGGTTTAGAACGAGATATAATACCACGAATCAGAGCTGCAGTGGTCGTCCTCCTAAAATGACACCATGTTCAATAATGTACTTAAACAATATAGCTCTGAAAAACAGATGAACAGCTACTTTAGACTTGGTTATCAATGGAAATCAGAGTTTCTGTGATTGCTCAGACAGTGTGAAGGACAGTACGTAACATCAACCTCTATGGATGTTATCTGAGGAATATACCATTGGTGCTGTTTGGAAAAAAAAACTGCAAGATGAAACTTTGAAAAACATTAAAAGTATAAAAACATTATAATTGGGAGCACATTCTTTGGTCAGGTGAGACGGTCAGTACTTATTTTGGCAATTGGATTTTCCGTTCTGAAACGGGTATTGAAAAACAAAAAACAAGTGGTTATTTTGTTTTTCATTTTAAAATACAAAAATTAAAATTGAAAAACACGGCGTTTTTCCTTTTCATGATCTAAAAGGGATATACGAAATTTTAAAAATGCTTTGATTTTCATTTTATATTTAGAATAACAAAAAAGTAAAGTCAGTAAGAGACAAAAACGACAAAAGGTCCGTTTTTTCATTTTCTGAGACCGGAAGTTGTCATCAGGAAGTGTGGAGCCAAACAGAGTACGGTGCATAGACTGGATATAATTTTTTTCCGTTAGTTTTCATGGTTTAAATGAGAGATCAGGTGGCCGATCTTAAAATAAATCAATATTGATTTTTTTTATAGAGCGATAAAGTTTTGCGAAGCCAGGGGGCGGGGTTACGTGATAAACAGTCTGGTCTGGAATGAACAGGTCCTATGGAGGAGGCAGCAGGGACTCTGCTCTCCTCGTTTGGATTAATTCTGATAGAATAACTGTTGGTTTATTTATCGGTGCAGCAGCAGAACCTTTTCCACAGACAGTTTTCCTGCCCGTTGGCTTGTTTTAACCAGTTTTCTGCCTTCGGCTGATTCTACCAGCAGACACTGAAAGGACTCTGATAGTTCGGTAAGTTAATGTTTATTTTCTTATCGGTGCCGCTTTTAATGCACTTTATATGCAGTTGTAATGTCAGATATGTGTGTCATGCACTCCAGATGTTGGTGGAGTTTATTTCTGTGTGTGTTGACCAGAGAAGAGAGTTAGCATAGTAAATATTAGTTTTAATGTTAGCGATGCTAACCCAGCTAGCTGCTCAGTTGTAGCCTGATTAAAGCTAACGTAGCATTAAGCTAACGTAGCATTAAGCTAACAATGTTTGTGTTGAGTTTCACGTAAACAGCTGAAGTGTGTTGTGTTACTGTAATGTAGTGCATTTAGTTAATAAAACTGTTCATGGAGACGCTGGTTGATATTAATGTAACGTTTAGGAAACCTACATGTTATTAAAACAGTGAGGTTAAGGTTCTGTGTTGTCAGTAGTCCTGAATATCTGCTGAGCAATTAAATGTTCATCAGTGATTCATCTTTAGTGTGAAACTTTTACTTTGCAGCTATATTTTAAAAATGTAGGTAATTTTAAGGTAAGACATTAAAGGATGGTTTTCTTAGGTAAATGAATTTAAGGTTTGACTGAAATCTTTCAGTCAATGTTGTGTTTCTTTAAATTTGAAATATCTCGATTTAATTAATACAGCTCAGTCAGTTACATTTTATATTATTAAGAATTCTTATTCTGTTTAACACTAGATGACGTATCAGTTCATTGAGTATTTCAGAGCCAGTTTTTTTCTTTGCAATTATCTGTATTTAAAGTGATATTATTAAATTATAGGTTATAGTATACGTTATAGTATAGCATGTTGCTCTAAAAACGTTATAGTTTAGCATGTCGCTCAAAAAAGTCATAGCATGTCACTCTAAAAACGTTATACTATAGTATGTCACTCTAAAAATGTCATAGTATAGCATGTTGACCAAAGAACGTCATAGTATAGCATGTCGCTCTAAAACCGTCATAGTATAGCATGTTGCTCTAAAAACGCTATAGTTTAGCATGTCGCTCTAAAAGCGTCATAGCATAACATCCCGCTCTAAAAGCGTCATAGCATAACATCCCGCTCTAAAAATATCATAGTTTAGCATGTCGCTCTAAAAACGTCATAGTATAGCATGTCACTCTAAAACCATCATAGTATAGCATGTCGCTCTAAAAACGTCACTGTATAGCATGTTGACCAAAAAACATCATAGTATAGCATGTCGTTCTTAAAAATGTCATAGTACAGCATATCCTCCAAAAAACGTCAGAGTATAGCATGTCGCTCTAAAGATATCATGGTATAGCGTGTCGCTCTAAAAACTTCATAGTATAGCATGTCGCTCTAAAAACGTCATAGCATAGCATGTCGCTCTGTAAACATCATTGTATAGCATGTCGCTCTAAAAACGTCATACTATAGCATGTTGCTCTAAAGATATCATAGTATAGCGTGTCGCTCTAAAAACTTCATAGTATAGCATGTCGCTCTAAAAACGTCATAGCATAGCATGTCGCTCTGTAAACATCATAGTATAGCATGTCGCTCTAAAAACGTCATAGTATAGCATGTTGCTCTAAAAACGTCATAGTATAGCATGTCGCTCTAAAAACGTCATAGTATAGCATGTCGCTCTAAAAACATCATAGTATAGCATGTCGCTCTAAAAACGTCATAGTACAGCATGCCGTCCAAGAAAACGTCATGGTATAGCATGTTGTCCAAAAAACGTCACAGTATAGCATGTTGGCCTAAAAAGCATCACAGTATATCATGTTGCTCTACAACCGTCATAGTATAGCATGCCGTCCAAAAAAAGTCATGGTATAGCATGTTGTCCAAAAAAAGTCATAATATAGTATGTTGCTCTAAAAATGTCATAGTTTAGCATGTCGCTCTAAAACCGTCATTGTATACCATGTTGACCAAAAAACATCATAGGATAGCATGTCTTCCAACAAGCGTCATAGTTTAGCATGTCATCCAAAAAACGTCATAGTATAGCATGTCGCTCTAAAACACGTCATCGTATAGCATGTCGTCCAAAACACGTAATAGTATAGCATGTCGTCCAAAAAACGTCATAGTTTAGCATGTCGTCCAAAATACGTCATAGTATAGCATGTCGCTCTAAAAAACGTCATAGCATGTCGTCCAAAAAAAGTCATAGTTTAGCATGTTGTCCAAAAAACATCATAGTATAGCATGTCGCTCTAAAAAACGTCATAGCATGTCGTCTAAAAAATGTCATAGTATAGCATGTCGCTCTAAACACGTCATAGAAAAGCCTTTAGTCCACAAAACGTTATGTCCCAGCTATCTGAAGTAGGTAAGGAGCAACAGAAAAACAATGCAAACGCTGCTTTCCAGAGGGTTAGACGAGTATTTATTTCAAACTAGAACTACCAATGGGTTCCCTGTTTTCCTTTGTGAACAATTCAATGGTCCCTTTCTATCTCCCCACACATCCACCAACCACTGGAACACATCTCCAAAGTTCTGCCAGGCCAGCTCAGCTTCCCCTCAGAAGAAGTGGCGCCTCCTGCCAGATGAAGGAGCCTTTTGAGAGGCAGCTGGCATCGTGATTGGACTGTACTTTGGCCTGTTCCAATCCAGCTTCAGCTCCAGAGACGGCAGGTGGGACGAGTCAACGGAGGCCGGGTGGACGAAGGCATGCAGCTGAGTAAAAAAAAAAATGCGATTTTTCACCATGTTGTAAAAACGTGCCATATGATGAAATAATGTAAAGCAGGCTGTGAAAAACACTTCAGAAAAGTTTTCTTTGAAAAAAAAATCATCATGAATTTTGGCGCCAAAAAAACGCCTTACTATACTATGTCGAAAAAAAATGGGATTTTTCGAACATGTTGTAAAAATGTGCCATATGATGAAATAATGTACAGAAGAGCGTGAAAAACACTCCAGAAAGGTTTTCTGTGCAAAAAAAATCATCATGAATTTTGGCGCCAAAAAAAACGCCTTACTATACTATGTCGAAAAAAAATGAGATTTTTCGAACATGTTGTAAAAACGTGCCATATGATGAAATAATGTGAAGTAGGCCGTGAAAAACACACTAGCATGTCACTCAAAAAAAGTCATAATATAGTATGTTGGTCAAAAAAATGTCATAGTATAGCATGTCGCTCTAAAAACGTCATAGTATAGCATGTCATCCAAACAACGTTATAGTATAGCATGTTGCTCTAAAAACGTTGTAGTTTAGCATGTCGCCCAAAAAACGTCATAGCATGTCACTCTAAAAACGTTATACTATAGTATGTCACTCTAAAAATGTCATAGTATAGCATGTTGACCAAAGAACGTCATAGTATAGCATGTCGCTCTAAAACCGTCATAGTATAGCATGTTGCTCTAAAAACGCTATAGTTTAGCATGTCGCTCTAAAAGCGTCATAGCATAGCATCCCGCTCTAAAAATGTCATAGTTTAGCATGTCGCTCTAAAAACGTCATAGTTATAGCATGTCACTCTAAAACCATCATACTATAGCATGTCGCTCTAAAAACGTCCCTGTATAGCATGTTGACCAAAAAACATCATAGTATAGCATGTCGTTCTTAAAAATGTCATAGTATAGCATGTCGTCCAAAAAACGTCATAGTATAGCATATCCTCCAAAAAACGTCAGAGTATAGCATGTCGCTCTCAAGATATCATGGTATAGCGTGTCGCTCTAAAAACTTCATAGTATAGCATGTCGCTCTAAAAACGTCATAGCATAGCATGTCGCTCTGTAAACATCATAGTATAGCATGTCGCTCTACAAACGTCATAGTATAGCATGTCGCTCTGTAAACATCATAGTATAGCATGTCGCTCTAAAAACGTCATAGTATAGCATGTCATCCAAAAGACGTCATAGTATAGCATGTCGCTCTAAAAACGTCATAGTATAGCATGTCGCTCTAAAAACGTCATAGTATAGCATGTCGCTCTAAAAACGTCATAGTATAGCATGCCGTCCAAAAAACGTCATGGTATAGCATGTTGTCCAAAAAACGTCACATTATAGCATGTTGGCCTAAAAAACATCATAGTATATCATGTTGCTCTACAACCATCATGGTATAGCAAAAAACGTCATGGTATAGCATGTTGTCCAAAAAAAGTCATAATATAGTATGTTGCTCTAAAAATGTCATAGTATAGCATGTCGTCCAAAAAACGTCATAGTATAGCATATCCTCCAAAAAACGTCAGAGTATAGCATGTCGCTCTCAAGATATCATGGTATAGCGTGTCGCTCTAAAAACTTCATAGTATAGCATGTCGCTCTAAAAACGTCATAGCATAGCATGTCGCTCTGTAAACATCATAGTATAGCATGTCGCTCTAAAAACGTCATAGTATAGCATGTCGCTCTGTAAACATCATAGTATAGCATGTCGCTCTAAAAACGTCATAGTATAGCATGTCATCCAAAAGACGTCATAGTATAGCATGTCGCTCTAAAAACGTCATAGTATAGCATGTCGCTCTAAAAACGTCATAGTATAGCATGTCGCTCTAAAAACGTCATAGTATAGCATGCCGTCCAAAAAACGTCATGGTATAGCATGTTGTCCAAAAAACGTCACATTATAGCATGTTGGCCTAAAAAACATCATAGTATATCATGTTGCTCTACAACCATCATGGTATAGCAAAAAACGTCATGGTATAGCATGTTGTCCAAAAAAAGTCATAATATAGTATGTTGCTCTAAAAATGTCATAGTTTAGCATGTCGTTCTAAAAAATGTCATAATATAGCATGTTGGTCTAAAAAAAGTCATAGCATAGCATGCCGCTCTCAAAATGTCATAGTTTAGCATGTCGCTCTACAAACGTCATAGTATAGCATGTTGCTCTAGAAACATCATAGGATAGCATGTCTTCCAACAAGCGTCATAGTTTAACATGTCGTCCAAAGAACGTCATAGTATAGCATGTCGCTCTAAAAGACGTCATCGTATAGCATGTCGTCCAAAACACGTAATAGCATAGCATGTCGTCCAAAATACATCATAGTATAGCATGTCGCTCTAAAAACGTCATAGAAAAGCCTTTAGTCCACAAAACGTTATGTCCCTGCTATCTGAAGTAGATAAGGAGCAACATAAAAACAATACAAACGCTGCTTTCCAGAGGGTTAGACGAGTATTTATTTCAAACTAGAACTACCAATGGGTTCCCTGTTTTCCTTTGTGAACAATTCAATGGTCCCTTTCTATCTCCCCACACATCCACCAACCACTGGAACACATCTCCAAAGTTCTGCCGGGCCAGCTCAGCTTCCCCTCAGAAGAAGTGGCGCCACCTGCCAGATGAAGGAGCCTTTTGAGAGGCAGCTGGCATCGTGATTGGACTGTGCTTTGGTCTGTTCCAATCCAGCTTCAACTCCAGAGACGGCAGGCGGGACGAGTCAACGGAGGCCGGGTGGACGAAGGCATGCAGCTGAGTCAAAAAAAATGCGATTTTTCACCATGTTTAAAACGTGCCATATGATGAAATAATGTAAAGGAGGCCGTGAAAAGCACTCCAGAAAGGTTTCCTTTGAAAAAAAAATCATCATTAATTTTGGCGCCAAAAAAACGCCTTACTATACTATGTCGAAAAAAAATGCAATTTTTCGAACATGTTGTAAAAACGTGCCGTATGATGAAATAATATAAAGGAGAGTGTGAAAAACACTCCAGAAAGGTTTTCTGTGCAAAAAAAATCATCATGAATTTTGGCGCCAAAAAAACGCCTTACTATACTATGTCGAAAAAAAATGAGATTTTTCGAACATGTTGTAAAAACGTGCCATATGATGAAATAATGTAAAGGAGGCCGTGAAAAGCACTCCAGAAAGGTTTTCTTTGAAAAGAAAATCATCATTAATTTTGGCGCCAAAAAAAACGCCTTACTATACTATGTCGAAAAAAAATGCGATTTTTCGAACATGTTGTAAAAACGTGCCGTATGATGAAATAACGTAAAGGAGAGCGTGAAAAACACTCCAGAAAGGTTTTCTGTGCAAAAAAAATCATCATGAATTTTGGCGCCAAAAAAACGCCTTACTATACTATGTCGAAAAAAAATGAGACTTTTCGAACATGTTGTAAAAACGTGCCGTATGATGAAATAATGTAAAGGAGAGCGTGAAAAACACTTCAGAAAGGTTTTCTGTGCAAAAAAAATCATAATGAATTTTGGCGCCAAAAAAAACGCCTTACTATACTATGTCGAAAAAAAATGAGATTTTTCGATCATGTTGTAAAAACGTGCCGTATGATGAAATAATGTAAAGGAGAGCGTGAAAAACACTCCAGAAAGGTTTTCTGTGCAAAAAAAATCATCATGAATTTTGGCGCCAAAAAAACGCCTTACTATACTGTCGAAAAAAAATGGGATTTTTCAGTATCTTGTAAAAACGTGCCATATGATGAAATAATGTAAAGTAGGCCGTGAAAAACACACTAGCATGTTGCTCGAAAAAAGTCATAATATAGTCTGTTGGTCTAAAAAACGTCATAGTATAGCATGTCCCTCTAAAAACGTCATAGTATAGTATGTCATCCAAACAACGTTATAGTATAGCATGTTGCTCTAAAAACGTTATAGTTTAGCATGTCGCTCAAAAAACGTCATAGCATGTCACTCTAAAAACGTTATACTATAGTATGTCACTCTAAAAATGTCATAGTATAGCATGTTGACCAAAGAACGTCATAGTATAGCATGTCGCTCTAAAACCGTCATAGTATAGCATGTTGCTCTAAAAACGCTATAGTTTAGCATGTCGCTTTAAAAGCGTCATAGCATAGCATCCCGCTCTAAAAATGTCATGGTATAGCATGTCACTCTAAAACCATCATAGTATAGCATGTCGCTCTAAAAACCATCATAGTATAGCATGCCGTCCAAAAACCGTCATGGTATAGCATGTCACTCTAAAACCATCATAGTATAGCATGTCGCTCTAAAAACGTCACAGTATAGCGTGCCGTCCAAAAAACGTCATGGTATAGCATGTTGTCCAAAAAACGTCACAGTATAGCATGTTGGCCTAAAAAACATCATAGTATATCATGTTGCTCTACAACCGTCATAGTATAGCATGCCGTCCAAAAAACGTCATGGTATAGCATGTTGTCCAAAAAAAGTCATAATATAGTATGTTGCTCTAAAAATGTCATAGTTTAGCATGTCGCTCTAAAAACGTCGTTGTATAGCATGTTGACCAAAAAACATCATAGTATAGCATGTCGTTGTAAAAAATGTCATAATATAGCATGTTGGTCTAAAAAAACGTCATAGCATAACATGCCGCTCTAAAAATGTCATAGTTTAGCATGTTGCTCTAAAAACGTCATAGTATAGCATGTTGCTCTAGAAACATCATAGGATAGCATGTCTTCCAACAAGCGTCATAGTTTAGCAGGTCGTCCAAAAAACGTCATAGTATAGCATGTCGCTCTAAAAGACGTCATCGTATAGCATGTCGTCCAAAACACGTAATAGAATAGCATGTCGTCCAAAATACGTCATAGTATAGCATGTCACTCTAAAAAACGTCATAGTTTAGCATGTCGTCCAAAAAAAGTCATAGTTTAGCATGTTGTCCAAAAAACGTCATAGTATAGCATGTCGTCTAAAAAATGTCATAGTATAGCATGTCGCTCTAAACACGTCATAGAAAAGCCTTTAGTCCACAAAACGTTATGTCCCGGCTATCTGAAGTAGGTAAGGAGCAACAGAAAAACAATACAAACGCTGCTTTCCAGAGGGTTAGACGAGTATTTATTTCAGAACTAGAACTACCAATGGGTTCCCTGTTTTCCTTTGTGAACAATTCAAAGGTCCCTTTCTATCTCCCCACACATCCACCAACCACTGGAACACATCTCCAAAGTTCTGCCGGGCCAGCTCAGCTTCCCCTCAGAAGAAGTGGCGCCACCTGCCAGATGACGGAGCCTTTTGAGAGGCAGCTGGCATCGTGATTGGACTGTACTTTGGTCTGTTCCAATCCAGCTTCAACTCCAGAGACGGCAGGCGGGACGAGTCAACGGAGGCCGGGTGGACGAAGGCATGCAGCTGAGTCAAAAAAAAAAATGCGATTTTTCACCATGTTGTAAAAATGTGCCGTATGATGAAATAATGTACAGGAGAGCGTGAAAAACACTCCAGAAAGGTTTTCTGTGCAAAAAAAATCATCATGAATTTTGGCGCCAAAAAAACGCCTTACTATACTATGTCGAAAAAAAATGAGATTTTTCGTACATGTTGTAAAAACGTGCCGTATGATGAAATAATGTAAAGGAGGGCGTGAAAAACACTCCAGAAAGGTTTTCTGTGCAAAAAAAATCATCATGAATTTTGGCGCCAAAAAAAACGCCTTACTATACTATGTCGAAAAAAAATGAGATTTTTCGAACATGTTGTAAAAACGTGCCATATGATGAAATAATGTAAAGGAGAGCGTGAACAACACTCCAGAAAGGTTTTCTGTGCAAAAAAAATCAGCATGAATTTTGGCGCCAAAAAAACGCCTTACTATACTATGTCGAAAAAAAATGCAATTTTTCGAACATGTTGTAAAAACGTGCCGTATGATGAAATAATGTAAAGGAGAGCGTGAAAAACACTCCAGAAAGGTTTTCTGTGCAAAAAAAATCATCATGAATTTTGGCGCCAAAAAAACGCCTTACTATACTATGTCGAAAAAAAATGAGATTTTTCGAACATGTTGTAAAAACGTGCCGTATGATGAAATAATGTAAAGGAGGGCGTGAAAAACACTCCAGAAAGGTTTTCTGTGCAAAAAAAATCATCATGAATTTTGGCGCCAAAAAAACGCCTTACTATACTATGTCGAAAAAAAATGAGATTTTTCGAACATGTTGTAAAAACGTGCCATATGATGAAATAATGTAAAGGAGAGCGTGAAAAACACTCCAGAAAGGTTTTCTGTGCAAAAAAAATCATCATGAATTTTGGCGCCAAAAAAACGCCTTACTATACTATGTCGAAAAAAAATGCAATTTTTCGAACATGTTTTAAAAACATGCCGTATGATGAAATAATGTAAAGGAGAGCGTGAAAAACACTCCAGAAAGGTTTTCTGTGCAAAAAAAATCATCATGAATTTTGGCGCCAAAAAAACGCCTTACTATACTATGTCGAAAAAAAATGAGATTTTTCGAACATGTTGTAAAAACATGCCGTATGATGAAATAATGTAAAGGAAGGCGTGAAAAACACTCCAGAAAGGTTTTCTGTGCAAAAAAAATCATCATGAATTTTGGCGCCAAAAAAACGCCTTACTATACTATGTCGAAAAAAAATGAGATTTTTCGAACATGTTGTAAAAACGTGCCGTATGATGAAATAATGTAAAGGAGAGCGTGAAAAACACTCCAGAAAGGTTTTCTGTGCAAAAAAAATCATCATGAATTTTGGCGCCAAAAAAAACGCCTTACTATACTATGTCGAAAAAAAATGAGATTTTTCGAACATGTTGTAAAAACGTGCCGTATGATGAAATAATGTAAAGGAGAGCGTGAAAAACACTCCAGAAAGGTTTTCTGTGCAAAAAAAAATCATCATGAATTTTGGCGCCAAAAAAACGCCTTACTATACTATGTCGAAAAAAAATGAGATTTTTCGAACATGTTGTAAAAACGTGCCGTATGATGAAATAATGTAAAGGAGAGCGTGAAAAACACTCCAGAAAGGTTTTCTGTGCAAAAAAAATCATCATGAATTTTGGCGCCAAAAAAAACGCCTTACTATACTATGTCGAAAAAAAATGAGATTTTTCGAACATGTTGTAAAAACGTGCCATATGATGAAATAATGTAAAGGAGGGCGTGAAAAACACTCCAGAAAGGTTTTCTGTGCAAAAAAAATCATCATGAATTTTGGCGCCAAAAAAACGCCTTACTATACTATGTCGAAAAAAAATGAGATTTTTCGATCATGTTGTAAAAACGTGCCGTATGATGAAATAATGTAAAGGAGAGCGTGAAAAACACTCCAGAAAGGTTTTCTGTGCAAAAAAAATCATCATGAATTTTGGCGCCAAAAAAAACGCCTTACTATACTATGTCGAAAAAAAATGAGATTTTTCGAACATGTTGTAAAAACGTGCCGTATGATGAAATAATGTAAAGGAGAGCGTGAAAAACACTCCAGAAAGGTTTTCTGTGCAAAAAAAATCATCATGAATTTTGGCGCCAAAAAAACGCCTTACTATACTATGTCGAAAAAAAATGAGATTTTTCGAACATCTTTTAAAAACATGCCGTATGATGAAATAATGTAAAGGAGAGCGTGAAAAACACTCCAGAAAGGTTTTCTGTGCAAAAAAAATCATCATGAATTTTGGCGCCAAAAAACGCCTTACTATACTATGTGGAAAAAAAATGCAATTTTTCGAACATCTTTTAAAAACATGCCGTATGATGAAATAATGTAAAGGAGAGCGTGAAAAACACTCCAGAAAGGTTTTCTGTGCAAAAAAAATCATCATGAATTTTGGCGCCAAAAAAAACGCCTTACTATACTATGTCGAAAAAAAATGAGATTTTTCGAACATGTTGTAAAAACGTGCCGTATGATGAAATAATGTAAAGGAGGGCGTGAAAAACACTCCAGAAAGGTTTTCTGTGCAAAAAAAATCATCATGAATTTTGGCGCCAAAAAAACGCCTTACTATACTATGTCGAAAAAAAATGAGATTTTTCGATCATGTTGTAAAAACGTGCCGTATGATGAAATAATGTAAAGGAGAGCGTGAAAAACACTCCAGAAAGGTTTTCTGTGCAAAAAAAATCATCATGAATTTTGGCGCCAAAAAAACGCCTTACTATACTATGTCGAAAAAAAATGAGATTTTTCGAACATGTTGTAAAAACGTGCCGTATGATGAAATAATGTAAAGGAGGGCGTGAAAAACACTCCAGAAAGGTTTTCTGTGCAAAAAAAATCATCATGAATTTTGGCGCCAAAAAAACGCCTTACTATACTATGTCGAAAAAAAATGAGATTTTTCGAACATGTTTTAAAAACATGCCGTATGATGAAATAATGTAAAGGAGAGCGTGAAAAACACTCCAGAAAGGTTTTCTGTGCAAAAAAAATCATCATGAATTTTGGCGCCAAAAAAACGCCTTACTATACTATGTCGAAAAAAAATGCGATTTTTCGAACATGTTTTAAAAACATGCCGTATGATGAAATAATGTAAAGGAGAGCGTGAAAAACACTCCAGAAAGGTTTTCTGTGCAAAAAAAATCATCATGAATTTTGGCGCCAAAAAAAACGCCTTACTATACTATGTCGAAAAAAAATGAGATTTTTCGAACATGTTGTAAAAACGTGCCATATGATGAAATAATGTAAAGGAGGGCGTGAAAAACACTCCAGAAAGGTTTTCTGTGCAAAAAAAATCATCATGAATTTTGGCGCCAAAAAAACGCCTTACTATACTATGTCGAAAAAAAATGAGATTTTTCGAACATGTTGTAAAAACGTGCCGTATGATGAAATAATGTAAAGGAGAGCGTGAAAAACACTCCAGAAAGGTTTTCTGTGCAAAAAAAATCATCATGAATTTTGGCGCCAAAAAAAACGCCTTACTATACTATGTCGAAAAAAAATGAGATTTTTCGAACATGTTGTAAAAACATGCCGTATGATGAAATAATGTAAAGGAGAGCGTGAAAAACACTCCAGAAAGGTTTTCTGTGCAAAAAAAATCATCATGAATTTTGGCGCCAAAAAAACGCCTTACTATACTATGTCGAAAAAAAATGAGATTTTTCGAACATGTTTTAAAAACATGCCGTATGATGAAATAATGTAAAGGAGAGCGTGAAAAACACTCCAGAAAGGTTTTCTGTGCAAAAAAAATCATCATGAATTTTGGCGCCAAAAAAACGCCTTACTATACTATGTCGAAAAAAAATGCTATTTTTCGAACATGTTTTAAAAACATGCCGTATGATGAAATAATGTAAAGGAGAGCGTGAAAAACACTCCAGAAAGGTTTTCTGTGCAAAAAAAATCATCATGAATTTTGGCGCCAAAAAAACGCCTTACTATACTATGTCGAAAAAAAATGAGATTTTTCGAACATGTTGTAAAAACGTGCCGTATGATGAAGTAATGTAAAGGAGGGCGTGAAAAACACTCCAGAAAGGTTTTCTGTGCAAAAAAAATCATCATGAATTTTGGCGCCAAAAAAACGCCTTACTATACTATGTCGAAAAAAAATGCGATTTTTCGAACATGTTGTAAAAACGTGCCGTATGATGAAATAATGTAAAGGAGAGCGTGAAAAACACTCCAGAAAGGTTTTCTGTGCAAAAAAAATCATCATGAATTTTGGCGCCAAAAAAACGCCTTACTATACTATGTCGAAAAAAAATGAGATTTTTCGAACATGTTGTAAAAACGTGCCGTATGATGAAATAATGTAAAGGAGGGCGTGAAAAACACTCCAGAAAGGTTTTCTGTGCAAAAAAAATCATCATGAATTTTGGCGCCAAAAAAACGCCTTACTATACTATGTCGAAAAAAAATGAGATTTTTCGAACATGTTGTAAAAACGTGCCGTATGATGAAATAATGTAAAGGAGGGCGTGAAAAACACTCCAGAAAGGTTTTCTGTGCAAAAAAAATCATGAATTTTGGCGCCAAAAAAACGCCTTACTATACTATGTCGAAAAAAAATGTGATTTTTCGAACATGTTGTAAAAACGTGCCATATGATGAAATAATGTAAAGGAGAGCGTGAAAAACACTCCAGAAAGGTTTTCTGTGCAAAAAAAATCATCATGAATTTTGGCGCCAAAAAAACGCCTTACTATACTATGTCGAAAAAAAATGAGATTTTTCGAACATGTTGTAAAAACGTGCCGTATGATGAAGTAATGTAAAGGAGGGCGTGAAAAACACTCCAGAAAGGTTTTCTGTGCAAAAAAATCATCATGAATTTTGGCGCCAAAAAAACGCCTTACTATACTATGTCGAAAAAAAATGCGATTTTTCGAACATGTTGTAAAAACGTGCCGTATGATGAAATAATGTAAAGGAGGGCGTGAAAAACACTCCAGAAAGGTTTTCTGTGCAAAAAAAATCATCATGAATTTTGGCGCCAAAAAAACGCCTTACTATACTATGTCGAAAAAAAATGCGATTTTTCGAACATGTTGTAAAAACGTGCCGTATGATGAAGTAATGTAAAGGAGGGCGTGAAAAACACTCCAGAAAGGTTTTCTGTGCAAAAAAAATCATCATGAATTTTGGCGCCAAAAAAACGCCTTACTATACTATGTCGAAAAAAAATGAGATTTTTCGAACATGTTGTAAAAACGTGCCGTATGATGAAATAATGTAAAGGAGAGCGTGAAAAACACTCCAGAAAGGTTTTCTGTGCAAAAAAAATCATCATGAATTTTGGCGCCAAAAAAAACGCCTTACTATACTATGTCGAAAAAAAATGCGATTTTTCGAACATGTTGTAAAAACGTGCCGTATGATGAAATAATGTAAAGGAGAGCGTGAAAAACACTCCAGAAAGGTTTTCTGTGCAAAAAAAATCATCATGAATTTTGGCGCCAAAAAAACGCCTTACTATACTATGTCGAAAAAAAATGAGATTTTTCGAACATGTTGTAAAAACGTGCCGTATGATGAAATAATGTAAAGGAGAGCGTGAAAAACACTCCAGAAAGGTTTTCTGTGCAAAAAAAATCATCATGAATTTTGGCGCCAAAAAAACGCCTTACTATACTATGTCGAAAAAAAATGCAATTTTTCGAACATCTTTTAAAAACATGCCGTATGATGAAATAATGTAAAGGAGAGCGTGAAAAACACTCCAGAAAGGTTTTCTGTGCAAAAAAAATCATCATGAATTTTGGCGCCAAAAAAAACGCCTTACTATACTATGTCGAAAAAAAATGAGATTTTTCGAACATGTTGTAAAAACGTGCCGTATGATGAAATAATGTAAAGGAGGGCGTGAAAAACACTCCAGAAAGGTTTTCTGTGCAAAAAAAATCATCATGAATTTTGGCGCCAAAAAAACGCCTTACTATACTATGTCGAAAAAAAATGAGATTTTTCGAACATGTTGTAAAAACGTGCCGTATGATGAAATAATGTAAAGGAGAGCGTGAAAAACACTCCAGAAAGGTTTTCTGTGCAAAAAAAATCATCATGAATTTTGGCGCCAAAAAAACGCCTTACTATACTATGTCGAAAAAAAATGCGATTTTTCGAACATGTTGTAAAAACGTGCCGTATGATGAAATAATGTAAAGGAGAGCGTGAAAAACACTCCAGAAAGGTTTTCTGTGCAAAAAAAATCATCATGAATTTTGGCGCCAAAAAAACGCCTTACTATACTATGTCGAAAAAAAATGAGATTTTTCGAACATGTTGTAAAAACGTGCCGTATGATGAAATAATGTAAAGGAGGGCGTGAAAAACACTCCAGAAAGGTTTTCTGTGCAAAAAAAATCATCATGAATTTTGGCGCCAAAAAAACGCCTTACTATACTATGTCGAAAAAAAATGCGATTTTTCGAACATGTTGTAAAAACGTGCCATATGATGAAATAATGTAAAGGAGAGCGTGAAAAACACTCCAGAAAGGTTTTCTGTGCAAAAAAAATCAGCATGAATTTTGGCGCCAAAAAAACGCCTTACTATACTATGTCGAAAAAAAATGCAATTTTTCGAACATCTTTTAAAAACATGCCGTATGATGAAATAATGTAAAGGAGAGCGTGAAAAACACTCCAGAAAGGTTTTCTGTGCAAAAAAAATCATCATGAATTTTGGCGCCAAAAAAAACGCCTTACTATACTATGTCGAAAAAAAATGAGATTTTTCGAACATCTTTTAAAAACATGCCGTATGATGAAATAATGTAAAGGAGAGCGTGAAAAACACTCCAGAAAGGTTTTCTATGCAAAAAAAATCATCATGAATTTTGGCGCCAAAAAACGCCTTACTATACTATGTCGAAAAAAAATGAGATTTTTCAGTATCTTGTAAAAACGTGCCATATGATGAAATAATGTAAAGTAGGCCGTGAAAAACACACTAGCATGTCGCTCAAAAAAAGTCATAATATAGTATGTTGGTCTAAAAAACGTCATAGGATAGCATGTCGCTCTAAAAACGTTATAGTTTAGCATGTCGCTCAAAAAACGTCATAGCATGTCACTCTAAAAACATTATACTATAGTATGTCACTCTAAAAATGTCATAGTATAGCATGTTGACCAAAGAACGTCATAGTATATCATGTCGCTCTAAAACCGTCATAGTATAGCATGTTGCTCTAAAAACGCTATAGTTTAGCATGTCGCTTTAAAAGCGTCATAGCATAGCATCCCGCTCTAAAAATGTCATAGTTTAGCATGTCGCTCTAAAAACGTCATAGTATAGCATGCCGTCCAAAAAACGTCATGGTATAGCATGTCACTCTAAAACCATCAGAGTATAGCATGTCGCTCTAAAAACGTCACAGTATAGCATGCCGTCCAAAAAACGTCACAGTATAGCATGTTGGCCTAAAAAACATCATAGTATATCATGTTGCTCTACAACCGTCATAGTATAGCATGCCGTCCAAAAAACGTCATGGTATAGCATGTTGGCCTAAAAAACATCATAGTATATCATGTTGCTCTACAACCGTCATAGTATAGCATGCCGTCCAAAAAACGTCATGGTATAGCATGTTGTCCAAAAAAAGTCATAATATAGTATGTTGCTGTAAAAACGTCGTTGTATAGCATGTTGACCAAAAAACATCATAGTATAGAATGTCGTTCTAAAAAATGTCATAATATAGCATGTTGGTCTAAAAAAAGTCATAGCATAACATGCCGCTCTAAAAATGTCATAGTTTAGCATGTCGCTCTAAAAACGTCATAGTATAGCATGTTGCTCTAGAAACATCATAGGATAGCATGTCTTCCAACAAGCGTCATAGTTTAGCATGTCGTCCAAAAAACGTCATAGTATAGCATGTCGCTCTAAAAGACGTCATCGTATAGCATGTCGTCCAAAACACGTAATAGAATAGCATGTCGTCCAAAATACGTCATAGTATAGCATGTCGCTCTCAAAAACGTCATAGTTTAGCATGTCGTCCAAAAAAAGTCATAGTTTAGCATGTTGTCCAAAAAACGTCATAGTATAGGATGTCGTCTAAAAAATGTCATAGTATAGCATGTCGCTCTAAACACGTCATAGAAAAGCCTTTAGTCCACAAAACGTTATGTCCCGGCTATCTGAAGTAGGTAAGGAGCAACAGAAAAACAATACAAACGCTGCTTTCCATAGGGTGAAACGAGTATTTATTTCAAACTAGAACTACCAATGGGTTCCCTGTTTTCCTTTGTGAACAATTCAAAGGTCCCTTTCTATCTCCCCACACATCCACCAACCACTGGAACACATCTCCAAAGTTCTGCCGGGCCAGCTCAGCTTCCCCTCAGAAGAAGTGGCGCCACCTGCCAGATGACGGAGCCTTTTGAGAGGCAGCTGGCATCGTGATTGGACTGTACTTTGGTCTGTTCCAATCCAGCTTCAACTCCAGAGACGGCAGGCGGGACGAGTCAACGGAGGCCGGGTGGACGAAGGCATGCAGCTGAGTCAAAAAAAAATGCGATTTTTCACCATGTTGTAAAAACGTGCCGTATGATGAAGTAATGTAAAGGAGGGCGTGAAAAACACTCCAGAAAGGTTTTCTGTGCAAAAAAAATCATGAATTTTGGCGCCAAAAAAACGCCTTACTATACTATGTCGAAAAAAAATGCGATTTTTCGAACATGTTGTAAAAACGTGCCGTATGATGAAGTAATGTAAAGGAGAGCGTGAAAAACACTCCAGAAAGGTTTTCTGTGCAAAAAAAATCATCATGAATTTTGGCGCCAAAAAAACGCCTTACTATACTATGTCGAAAAAAAATGAGATTTTTCGAACATGTTGTAAAAACGTGCCGTATGATGAAATAATGTAAAGGAGAGCGTGAAAAACACTCCAGAAAGGTTTTCTGTGCAAAAAAAATCATCATGAATTTTGGCGCCAAAAAAACGCCTTACTATACTATGTCGAAAAAAAATGAGATTTTTCGAACATGTTGTAAAAACGTGCCGTATGATGAAGTAATGTAAAGGAGGGCGTGAAAAACACTCCAGAAAGGTTTTCTGTGCAAAAAAAATCATCATGAATTTTGGCGCCAAAAAAACGCCTTACTATACTATGTCGAAAAAAAATGAGATTTTTCGAACATGTTGTAAAAACGTGCCGTATGATGAAATAATTGTAAAGGAGAGCGTGAAAAACACTCCAGAAAGGTTTTCTGTGCAAAAAAAATCATCATGAATTTTGGCGCCAAAAAAACGCCTTACTATACTATGTCGAAAAAAATGAGATTTTTCGAACATGTTGTAAAAACGTGCCATATGATGAAATAATGTAAAGGAGAGCGTGAAAAACACTCCAGAAAGGTTTTCTGTGCAAAAAAAATCATCATGAATTTTGGCGCCAAAAAAAAGGCCTTACTATACTGTCGAAAAAAAATGTGATTTTTCGAACATGTTGTAAAAACGTGCCGTATGATGAAATAATGTAAAGGAGAGCGTGAAAAACACTCCAGAAAGGTTTTCTGTGCAAAAGAAATCATCATGAATTTTGGCGCCAAAAAAACGCCTTACTATACTATGTCGAAAAAAAATGCGATTTTTCGGACATGTTGTAAAAACGTGCCGTATGATGAAGTAATGTAAAGGAGGGTGTGAAAAACACTCCAGAAAGGTTTTCTGTGCAAAAAAAATCATCATGAATTTTGGCGCCAAAAAAACGCCTTACTATACTATGTCGAAAAAAAATGCGATTTTTCGGACATGTTGTAAAAACGTGCCGTATGATGAAGTAATGTAAAGGAGGGCGTGAAAAACACTCCAGAAAGGTTTTCTGTGCAAAAAAAATCATCATGAATTTTGGCGCCAAAAAAACGCCTTACTATACTATGTCGAAAAAAAATGCGATTTTTCGAACATGTTGTAAAAACGTGCCGTATGATGAAATAATGTAAAGGAGGGCGTGAAAAACACTCCAGAAAGGTTTTCTGTGCAAAAAAAATCATCATGAATTTTGTCGCCAAAAAAACGCCTTACTATACTATGTCGAAAAAAAATGCGATTTTTCGAACATGTTGTAAAAACGTGCCGTATGATGAAGTAATGTAAAGGAGGGCATGAAAAACACTCCAGAAAGGTTTTCTGTGCAAAAAAATCATCATGAATTTTGGCGCCAAAAAAACGCCTTACTATACTATGTCGAAAAAAAATGAGATTTTTCGAACATGTTGTAAAAACGTGCCGTATGATGAAATAATGTAAAGGAGAGCGTGAAAAACACTCCAGAAAGGTTTTCTGTGCAACAAAAATCATCATGAATTTTGGCGCCAAAAAAACGCCTTACTATACTATGTCGAAAAAAAATGCGATTTTTCGAACATGTTGTAAAAACGTGCCGTATGATGAAATAATGTAAAGGAGAGCGTGAAAAACACTCCAGAAAGGTTTTCTGTGCAAAAAAAATCATCATGAATTTTGGCGCCAAAAAAACGCCTTACTATACTATGTCGAAAAAAAAATGAGATTTTTCGAACATGTTGTAAAAACGTGCCGTATGATGAAGTAATGTAAAGGAGAGCGTGAAAAACACTCCAGAAAGGTTTTCTGTGCAAAAAAAATCATCATGAATTTTGGCGCCAAAAAAACGCCTTACTATACTATGTCGAAAAAAAAATGAGATTTTTCGAACATGTTGTAAAAACGTGCCGTATGATGAAGTAATGTAAAGGAGAGCGTGAAAAACACTCCAGAAAGGTTTTCTGTGCAAAAAAAATCATGAATTTTGGCGCCAAAAAAACGCCTTACTATACTATGTCGAAAAAAAATGCGATTTTTCGAACATGTTCTAAAAACATGCCGTATAATGTAATAATGTAAAGGAGAGCGTGAAAAACACTCCAGAAAGGTTTTCTGTGCAAAAAAAATCATCATGAATTTTGGCGCCAAAAAAACGCCTTACTATACTATGTCGAAAAAAAATGAGATTTTTCGAACATGTTGTAAAAACGTGCCGTATGATGAAGTAATGTAAAGGAGGGCGTGAAAAACACTCCGGAAAGGTTTTCTGTGCAAAAAATCATCATGAATTTTGGCGCCAAAAAAACGCCTTACTATACTATGTCGAAAAAAAATGCGATTTTTCGAACATGTTGTAAAAACGTGCCATATGATGAAATAATGTAAAGGAGAGCGTGAAAAACACTCCAGAAAGGTTTTCTGTGCAAAAAAAATCATCATGAATTTTGGCGCCAAAAAAACGCCTTACTATACTATGTCGAAAAAAAATGAGATTTTTCGAACATGTTGTAAAAACGTGCCGTATGATGAAGTAATGTAAAGGAGAGCGTGAAAAACACTCCAGAAAGGTTTTCTGTGCAAAAAAAATCATCATGAATTTTGGCGCCAAAAAAACGCCTTACTATACTATGTCGAAAAAAAATGAGATTTTTCGAACATGTTGTATAAACGTGCCGTATGATGAAGTAATGTAAAGGAGGGCGTGAAAAACACTCCAGAAAGGTTTTCTGTGCAAAAAAAATCATCATGAATTTTGGCGCCAAAAAAACACCTTACTATACTATGTCGAAAAAAAATGCGATTTTTCGAACATGTTGTAAAAACGTGCCATATGATGAAATAATGTAAAGGAGAGCGTGAAAAACACTCCAGAAAGGTTTTCTGTGCAAAAAAAATCAGCATGAATCTTGGCGCCAAAAAAACGCCTTACTATACTGTCGAAAAAAAATGCAATTTTTCGAACATCTTTTAAAAACATGCCGTATGATGAAATAATGTAAAGGAGAGCGTGAAAAACACTCCAGAAAGGTTTTCTGTGCAAAAAAAATCATCATGAATTTTGGCGCCAAAAAAACGCCTTACTATACTATGTCGAAAAAAAATGAGATTTTTCGAACATCTTGTAAAAACGTGCCGTATGATGAAATAATGTAAAGGAGAGCGTGAAAAACACTCCAGAAAGGTTTTCTATGCAAAAAAAATCATCATGAATTTTGGCGCCAAAAAAACGCCTTACTATACTATGTCGAAAAAAAATGAGATTTTTCAGTATCTTGTAAAAACGTGCCATATGATGAAATAATGTAAAGTAGGCCGTGAAAAACACACTAGCATGTCACTCAAAAAAAGTCATAATATAGTATGTTGGTCTAAAAAACGTCATAGGATAGCATGTCGCTCTAAAAACGTTATAGTTTAGCATGTCGCTCAAAAAACGTCATAGCATGTCACTCTAAAAACATTATACTATAGTATGTCACTCTAAAAATGTCATAGTATAGCATGTTGACCAAAGAACGTCATAGTATATCATGTCGCTCTAAAACCGTCATAGTATAGCATGTTGCTCTAAAAACGCTATAGTTTAGCATGTCGCTTTAAAAGCGTCATAGCATAGCATCCCGCTCTAAAAATGTCATAGTTTAGCATGTCGCTCTAAAAACGTCATAGTATAGCATGCCGTCCAAAAAACGTCATGGTATAGCATGTCACTCTAAAACCATCAGAGTATAGCATGTCGCTCTAAAAACGTCACAGTATAGCATGCCCTCCAAAAAACGTCACAGTATTGCATGTTGGCCTAAAAAACATCATAGTATATCATGTTGCTCTACAACCGTCATAGTATAGTATGCCGTCCAAAAAACGTCATGGTATAGCATGTTGGCCTAAAAAACATCATAGTATATCATGTTGCTCTACAACCGTCATAGTATAGCATGCCGTCCAAAAAACGTCATGGTATAGCATGTTGTCCAAAAAAAGTCATAATATAGTATGTTGCTCTAAAAACGTCGTTGTATAGCATGTTGACCAAAAAACATCATTGTATAGAATGTCGTTCTAAAAAATGTCATAATATAGCATGTTGGTCTAAAAAAAGTCATAGCATAACATGCCGCTCTAAAAATGTCATAGTTTAGCATGTCGCTCTAAAAACGTCATAGTATAGCATGTTGCTCTAGAAACATCATAGGATAGCATGTCTTCCAACAAGCGTCATAGTTTAGCATGTCGTCCAAAAAACGTCATAGTATAGCATGTCGCTCTAAAAGACGTCATCGTATAGCATGTCGTCCAAAACACGTAATAGAATAGCATGTCGTCCAAAATACGTCATAGTATAGCATGTCGCTCTCAAAAACGTCATAGTTTAGCATGTCGTCCAAAAAAAGTTATAGTTTAGCATGTTGTCCAAAAAACGTCATAGTATAGGATGTCGTCTAAAAAATGTCATAGTATAGCATGTCGCTCTAAACACGTCATAGAAAAGCCTTTAGTCCACAAAACGTTATGTCCCGGCTATCTGAAGTAGGTAAGGAGCAACAGAAAAACAATACAAACGCTGCTTTCCAGAGGGTGAAACGAGTATTTATTTCAAACTAGAACTACCAATGGGTTCCCTGTTTTCCTTTGTGAACAATTCAAAGGTCCCTTTCTATCTCCCCACACATCCACCAACCACTGGAACACATCTCCAAAGTTCTGCCGGGCCAGCTCAGCTTCCCCTCAGAAGAAGTGGCGCCACCTGCCAGATGACGGAGCCTTTTGAGAGGCAGCTGGCATCGTGATTGGACTGTATTTTGGTCTGTTCCAATCCAGCTTCAACTCCAGAGACGGCAGGCGGGACGAGTCAACGGAGGCCGGGTGGACGAAGGCATGCAGCTGAGTCAAAAAAAAATGCGATTTTTCACCATGTTGTAAAAACGTGCCGTATGATGAAGTAATGTAAAGGAGGGCGTGAAAAACACTCCAGAAAGGTTTTCTGTGCAAAAAAAATCATGAATTTTGGCGCCAAAAAAACGCCTTACTATACTATGTCGAAAAAAAATGCGATTTTTCGAACATGTTGTAAAAACGTGCCGTATGATGAAGTAATGTAAAGGAGAGCGTGAAAAACACTCCAGAAAGGTTTTCTGTGCAAAAAAAATCATCATGAATTTTGGCGCCAAAAAAACGCCTTACTATACTATGTCGAAAAAAAATGAGATTTTTCGAACATGTTGTAAAAACGGGCCGTATGATGAAGTAATGTAAAGGAGGGCGTGAAAAACACTCCAGAAAGGTTTTCTGTGCAAAAAAAATCATCATGAATTTTGGCGCCAAAAAAAAGGCCTTACTATACTGTCGAAAAAAAATGTGATTTTTCGAACATGTTGTAAAAACGTGCCGTATGATGAAATAATGTAAAGGAGAGCGTGAAAAACACTCCAGAAAGGTTTTCTGTGCAAAAGAAATCATCATGAATTTTGGCGCCAAAAAAACGCCTTACTATACTATGTCGAAAAAAAATGCGATTTTTCGGACATGTTGTAAAAACGTGCCGTATGATGAAGTAATGTAAAGGAGGGTGTGAAAAACACTCCAGAAAGGTTTTCTGTGCAAAAAAAATCATCATGAATTTTGGCGCCAAAAAAACGCCTTACTATACTATGTCGAAAAAAAATGCGATTTTTCGGACATGTTGTAAAAACGTGCCGTATGATGAAGTAATGTAAAGGAGGGCGTGAAAAACACTCCAGAAAGGTTTTCTGTGCAAAAAAAATCATCATGAATTTTGTCGCCAAAAAAACGCCTTACTATACTATGTCGAAAAAAAATGCGATTTTTCGAACATGTTGTAAAAACGTGCCGTATGATGAAGTAATGTAAAGGAGGGCATGAAAAACACTCCAGAAAGGTTTTCTGTGCAAAAAAAATCATCAATTTTGGCGCCAAAAAAACGCCTTACTATACTATGTCGAAAAAAAATGAGATTTTTCGAACATGTTGTAAAAACGTGCCGTATGATGAAATAATTGTAAAGGAGAGCGTGAAAAACACTCCAGAAAGGTTTTCTGTGCAACAAAAATCATCATGAATTTTGGCGCCAAAAAAACGCCTTACTATACTATGTCGAAAAAAAATGCGATTTTTCGAACATGTTGTAAAAACGTGCCGTATGATGAAATAATGTAAAGGAGAGCGTGAAAAACACTCCAGAAAGGTTTTCTGTGCAAAAAAAATCATCATGAATTTTGGTGCCAAAAAAACACCTTACTATACTATGTCGAAAAAAAAATGAGATTTTTCGAACATGTTGTAAAAACGTGCCGTATGATGAAGTAATGTAAAGGAGAGCGTGAAAAACACTCCAGAAAGGTTTTCTGTGCAAAAAAAATCATCATGAATTTTGGCGCCAAAAAAACGCCTTACTATACTATGTCGAAAAAAAAATGAGATTTTTCGAACATGTTGTAAAAACGTGCCGTATGATGAAGTAATGTAAAGGAGAGCGTGAAAAACACTCCAGAAAGGTTTTCTGTGCAAAAAAAATCATGAATTTTGGCGCCAAAAAAACGCCTTACTATACTATGTCGAAAAAAAATGCGATTTTTCAGTATCTTGTAAAAACGTGCCATATGATGAAATAATGTAAAGTAGGCCGTGAAAAACACACTAGCATGTCACTCAAAAAAAGTCATAATATAGTATGTTGGTCTAAAAAACGTCATAGGATAGCATGTCGCTCTAAAAACGTTATAGTTTAGCATGTCGCTCAAAAAACGTCATAGCATGTCACTCTAAAAACATTATACTATAGTATGTCACTCTAAAAATGTCATAGTATAGCATGTTGACCAAAGAACGTCATAGTATATCATGTCGCTCTAAAACCGTCATAGTATAGCATGTTGCTCTAAAAACGCTATAGTTTAGCATGTCGCTTTAAAAGCGTCATAGCATAGCATCCCGCTCTAAAAATGTCATAGTTTAGCATGTCGCTCTAAAAACGTCATAGTATAGCATGCCGTCCAAAAAACGTCATGGTATAGCATGTCACTCTAAAACCATCAGAGTATAGCATGTCGCTCTAAAAACGTCACAGTATAGCATGCCCTCCAAAAAACGTCACAGTATTGCATGTTGGCCTAAAAAACATCATAGTATATCATGTTGCTCTACAACCGTCATAGTATAGTATGCCGTCCAAAAAACGTCATGGTATAGCATGTTGGCCTAAAAAACATCATAGTATATCATGTTGCTCTACAACCGTCATAGTATAGCATGCCGTCCAAAAAACGTCATGGTATAGCATGTTGTCCAAAAAAAGTCATAATATAGTATGTTGCTCTAAAAACGTCGTTGTATAGCATGTTGACCAAAAAACATCATTGTATAGAATGTCGTTCTAAAAAATGTCATAATATAGCATGTTGGTCTAAAAAAAGTCATAGCATAACATGCCGCTCTAAAAATGTCATAGTTTAGCATGTCGCTCTAAAAACGTCATAGTATAGCATGTTGCTCTAGAAACATCATAGGATAGCATGTCTTCCAACAAGCGTCATAGTTTAGCATGTCGTCCAAAAAACGTCATAGTATAGCATGTCGCTCTAAAAGACGTCATCGTATAGCATGTCGTCCAAAACACGTAATAGAATAGCATGTCGTCCAAAATACGTCATAGTATAGCATGTCGCTCTCAAAAACGTCATAGTTTAGCATGTCGTCCAAAAAAAGTTATAGTTTAGCATGTTGTCCAAAAAACGTCATAGTATAGGATGTCGTCTAAAAAATGTCATAGTATAGCATGTCGCTCTAAACACGTCATAGAAAAGCCTTTAGTCCACAAAACGTTATGTCCCGGCTATCTGAAGTAGGTAAGGAGCAACAGAAAAACAATACAAACGCTGCTTTCCAGAGGGTGAAACGAGTATTTATTTCAAACTAGAACTACCAATGGGTTCCCTGTTTTCCTTTGTGAACAATTCAAAGGTCCCTTTCTATCTCCCCACACATCCACCAACCACTGGAACACATCTCCAAAGTTCTGCCGGGCCAGCTCAGCTTCCCCTCAGAAGAAGTGGCGCCACCTGCCAGATGACGGAGCCTTTTGAGAGGCAGCTGGCATCGTGATTGGACTGTATTTTGGTCTGTTCCAATCCAGCTTCAACTCCAGAGACGGCAGGCGGGACGAGTCAACGGAGGCCGGGTGGACGAAGGCATGCAGCTGAGTCAAAAAAAAATGCGATTTTTCACCATGTTGTAAAAACGTGCCGTATGATGAAGTAATGTAAAGGAGGGCGTGAAAAACACTCCAGAAAGGTTTTCTGTGCAAAAAAATCATCATGAATTTTGGCGCCAAAAAAACGCCTTACTATACTATGTCGAAAAAAAATGCGATTTTTCGAACATGTTGTAAAAACGTGCCGTATGATGAAGTAATGTAAAGGAGAGCGTGAAAAACACTCCAGAAAGGTTTTCTGTGCAAAAAAAATCATCATGAATTTTGGCGCCAAAAAAACGCCTTACTATACTATGTCGAAAAAAAATGAGATTTTTCGAACATGTTGTAAAAACGTGCCGTATGATGAAGTAATGTAAAGGAGGGCGTGAAAAACACTCCAGAAAGGTTTTCTGTGCAAAAAAAATCATCATGAATTTTGGCGCCAAAAAAACGCCTTACTATACTATGTCGAAAAAAAATGAGATTTTTCGAACATGTTGTAAAAACGTGCCGTATGATGAAATAATGTAAAGGAGAGCGTGAAAAACACTCCAGAAAGGTTTTCTGTGCAAAAAAAATCATCATGAATTTTGGCGCCAAAAAAACGCCTTACTATACTATGTCGAAAAAAAATGAGATTTTTCGAACATGTTGTAAAAACGTGCCGTATGATGAAATAATGTAAAGGAGAGCGTGAAAAACACTCCAGAAAGGTTTTCTGTGCAAAAAAAATCATCATGAATTTTGGCGCCAAAAAAACGCCTTACTATACTATGTCGAAAAAAAATGAGATTTTTCGAACATGTTGTAAAAACGTGCCGTATGATGAAATAATGTAAAGGAGAGCGTGAAAAACACTCCAGAAAGGTTTTCTGTGCAAAAAAAATCATCATGAATTTTGGCGCCAAAAAAACGCCTTACTATACTATGTCGAAAAAAAATGCGATTTTTCGAACATGTTGTAAAAACGTGCCGTATGATGAAGTAATGTAAAGGAGGGCGTGAAAAACACTCCAGAAAGGTTTTCTGTGCAAAAAAAATCATCATGAATTTTGGCGCCAAAAAAACGCCTTACTATACTATGTCGAAAAAAAATGCGATTTTTCGAACATGTTGTAAAAACGTGCCGTATGATGAAGTAATGTAAAGGAGGGCGTGAAAAACACTCCAGAAAGGTTTTCTGTGCAAAAAAAATCATCATGAATTTTGGCGCCAAAAAAACGCCTTACTATACTATGTCGAAAAAAAATGCGATTTTTCGAACATGTTGTAAAAACGTGCCGTATGATGAAGTAATGTAAAGGAGAGCGTGAAAAACACTCCAGAAAGGTTTTCTGTGCAAAAAAAATCATCATGAATTTTGGCGCCAAAAAAACGCCTTACTATACTATGTCGAAAAAAAATGAGATTTTTCGAACATGTTGTAAAAACGTGCCGTATGATGAAATAATGTAAAGGAGAGCGTGAAAAACACTCCAGAAAGGTTTTCTGTGCAAAAAAAATCATCATGAATTTTGGCGCCAAAAAAACGCCTTACTATACTATGTCGAAAAAAAATGCGATTTTTCGAACATGTTGTAAAAACGTGCCGTATGATGAAATAATGTAAAGGAGAGCGTGAAAAACACTCCAGAAAGGTTTTCTGTGCAAAAAAAATCATCATGAATTTTGGCGCCAAAAAAACGCCTTACTATACTATGTCGAAAAAAAATGAGATTTTTCGAACATGTTGTAAAAACGTGCCGTATGATGAAGTAATGTAAAGGAGAGCGTGAAAAACACTCCAGAAAGGTTTTCTGTGCAAAAAAAATCATCATGAATTTTGGCGCCAAAAAAACGCCTTACTATACTATGTCGAAAAAAAATGAGATTTTTCGAACATGTTGTAAAAACGTGCCGTATGATGAAATAATGTAAAGGAGAGCGTGAAAAACACTCCAGAAAGGTTTTCTGTGCAAAAAAAATCATCATGAATTTTGGCGCCAAAAAAACGCCTTACTATACTATGTCGAAAAAAAATGCGATTTTTCGAACATGTTGTAAAAACATGCCGTATGATGAAATAATGTAAAGGAGAGCGTGAAAAACACTCCAGAAAGGTTTTCTGTGCAAAAAAAATCATCATGAATTTTGGCGCCAAAAAAACGCCTTACTATACTATGTCGAAAAAAAATGCGATTTTTCGAACATGTTGTAAAAACGTGCCGTATGATGAAGTAATGTAAAGGAGGGCGTGAAAAACACTCCAGAAAGGTTTTCTGTGCAAAAAAAATCATCATGAATTTTGGCGCCAAAAAAACGCCTTACTATACTATGTCGAAAAAAAATGCGATTTTTCGAACATGTTGTAAAAACGTGCCGTATGATGAAATAATGTAAAGGAGAGCGTGAAAAACACTCCAGAAAGGTTTTCTGTGCAAAAAAAATCATCATGAATTTTGGCGCCAAAAAAACGCCTTACTATACTATGTCGAAAAAAAATGAGATTTTTCGAACATGTTGTAAAAACGTGCCGTATGATGAAATAATGTAAAGGAGAGCGTGAAAAACACTCCAGAAAGGTTTTCTGTGCAAAAAAAATCATCATGAATTTTGGCGCCAAAAAAACGCCTTACTATACTATGTCGAAAAAAAATGAGATTTTTCGAACATGTTGTAAAAACGTGCCGTATGATGAAATAATGTAAAGGAGAGCGTGAAAAACACTCCAGAAAGGTTTTCTGTGCAAAAAAAATCATCATGAATTTTGGCGCCAAAAAAACGCCTTACTATACTATGTCGAAAAAAAATGCGATTTTTCGAACATGTTGTAAAAACGTGCCGTATGATGAAGTAATGTAAAGGAGGGCGTGAAAAACACTCCAGAAAGGTTTTCTGTGCAAAAAAAATCATCATGAATTTTGGCGCCAAAAAAACGCCTTACTATACTATGTCGAAAAAAAATGCGATTTTTCGAACATGTTGTAAAAACGTGCCGTATGATGAAGTAATGTAAAGGAGGGCGTGAAAAACACTCCAGAAAGGTTTTCTGTGCAAAAAAAATCATCATGAATTTTGGCGCCAAAAAAACGCCTTACTATACTATGTCGAAAAAAAATGCGATTTTTCGAACATGTTGTAAAAACGTGCCGTATGATGAAGTAATGTAAAGGAGAGCGTGAAAAACACTCCAGAAAGGTTTTCTGTGCAAAAAAAATCATCATGAATTTTGGCGCCAAAAAAACGCCTTACTATACTATGTCGAAAAAAAATGAGATTTTTCGAACATGTTGTAAAAACGTGCCGTATGATGAAATAATGTAAAGGAGAGCGTGAAAAACACTCCAGAAAGGTTTTCTGTGCAAAAAAAATCATCATGAATTTTGGCGCCAAAAAAACGCCTTACTATACTATGTCGAAAAAAAATGAGATTTTTCGAACATGTTGTAAAAACGTGCCGTATGATGAAATAATGTAAAGGAGAGCGTGAAAAACACTCCAGAAAGGTTTTCTGTGCAAAAAAAATCATCATGAATTTTGGCGCCAAAAAAACGCCTTACTATACTATGTCGAAAAAAAATGAGATTTTTCGAACATGTTGTAAAAACGTGCCGTATGATGAAATAATGTAAAGGAGAGCGTGAAAAACACTCCAGAAAGGTTTTCTGTGCAAAAAAAATCATCATGAATTTTGGCGCCAAAAAAACGCCTTACTATACTATGTCGAAAAAAAATGAGATTTTTCGAACATGTTGTAAAAACGTGCCGTATGATGAAATAATGTAAAGGAGAGCGTGAAAAACACTCCAGAAAGGTTTTCTGTGCAAAAAAAATCATCATGAATTTTGGCGCCAAAAAAACGCCTTACTATACTATGTCGAAAAAAAATGAGATTTTTCGAACATGTTGTAAAAACGTGCCGTATGATGAAATAATGTAAAGGAGAGCGTGAAAAACACTCCAGAAAGGTTTTCTGTGCAAAAAAAATCATCATGAATTTTGGCGCCAAAAAAACGCCTTACTATACTATGTCGAAAAAAAATGCGATTTTTCGAACATGTTGTAAAAACGTGCCGTATGATGAAATAATGTAAAGGAGAGCGTGAAAAACACTCCAGAAAGGTTTTCTGTGCAAAAAAAATCATCATGAATTTTGGCGCCAAAAAAACGCCTTACTATACTATGTCGAAAAAAAATGAGATTTTTCGAACATGTTGTAAAAACGTGCCGTATGATGAAATAATGTAAAGGAGAGCGTGAAAAACACTCCAGAAAGGTTTTCTGTGCAAAAAAAATCATCATGAATTTTGGCGCCAAAAAAACGCCTTACTATACTATGTCGAAAAAAAATGAGATTTTTCGAACATGTTGTAAAAACGTGCCGTATGATGAAATAATGTAAAGGAGAGCGTGAAAAACACTCCAGAAAGGTTTTCTGTGCAAAAAAAATCATCATGAATTTTGGCGCCAAAAAAACGCCTTACTATACTATGTCGAAAAAAAATGAGATTTTTCGAACATGTTGTAAAAACGTGCCGTATGATGAAGTAATGTAAAGGAGAGCGTGAAAAACACTCCAGAAAGGTTTTCTGTGCAAAAAAAATCATCATGAATTTTGGCGCCAAAAAAACGCCTTACTATACTATGTCGAAAAAAAATGCGATTTTTCGAACATGTTGTAAAAACGTGCCGTATGATGAAATAATGTAAAGGAGAGCGTGAAAAACACTCCAGAAAGGTTTTCTGTGCAAAAAAAATCATCATGAATTTTGGCGCCAAAAAAACGCCTTACTATACTATGTCGAAAAAAAATGAGATTTTTCGAACATGTTGTAAAAACGTGCCGTATGATGAAGTAATGTAAAGGAGAGCGTGAAAAACACTCCAGAAAGGTTTTCTGTGCAAAAAAAATCATCATGAATTTTGGCGCCAAAAAAACGCCTTACTATACTATGTCGAAAAAAATGCGATTTTTCGAACATGTTGTAAAAACGTGCCGTATGATGAAATAATGTAAAGGAGAGCGTGAAAAACACTCCAGAAAGGTTTTCTGTGCAAAAAAAATCATCATGAATTTTGGCGCCAAAAAAACGCCTTACTATACTATGTCGAAAAAAAATGCGATTTTTCGAACATGTTGTAAAAACGTGCCGTATGATGAAGTAATGTAAAGGAGAGCGTGAAAAACACTCCAGAAAGGTTTTCTGTGCAAAAAAATCATCATGAATTTTGGCGCCAAAAAAACGCCTTACTATACTATGTCGAAAAAAAATGAGATTTTTCGAACATGTTGTAAAAACGTGCCGTATGATGAAATAATGTAAAGGAGAGCGTGAAAAACACTCCAGAAAGGTTTTCTGTGCAAAAAAAATCATCATGAATTTTGGCGCCAAAAAAACGCCTTACTATACTATGTCGAAAAAAAATGCGATTTTTCGAACATGTTGTAAAAACGTGCCGTATGATGAAGTAATGTAAAGGAGAGCGTGAAAAACACTCCAGAAAGGTTTTCTGTGCAAAAAAAATCATCATGAATTTTGGCGCCAAAAAAACGCCTTACTATACTATGTCGAAAAAAAATGCGATTTTTCGAACATGTTGTAAAAACGTGCCGTATGATGAAATAATGTAAAGGAGAGCGTGAAAAACACTCCAGAAAGGTTTTCTGTGCAAAAAAAATCATCATGAATTTTGGCGCCAAAAAAACGCCTTACTATACTATGTCGAAAAAAAATGCGATTTTTCGAACATGTTGTAAAAACGTGCCGTATGATGAAGTAATGTAAAGGAGAGCGTGAAAAACACTCCAGAAAGGTTTTCTGTGCAAAAAAAATCATCATGAATTTTGGCGCCAAAAAAACGCCTTACTATACTATGTCGAAAAAAAATGCGATTTTTCGAACATGTTGTAAAAACGTGCCGTATGATGAAATAATGTAAAGGAGAGCGTGAAAAACACTCCAGAAAGGTTTTCTGTGCAAAAAAAATCATCATGAATTTTGGCGCCAAAAAAACGCCTTACTATACTATGTCGAAAAAAAATGAGATTTTTCGAACATGTTGTAAAAACGTGCCGTATGATGAAATAATGTAAAGGAGAGCGTGAAAAACACTCCAGAAAGGTTTTCTGTGCAAAAAAAATCATCATGAATTTTGGCGCCAAAAAAACGCCTTACTATACTATGTCGAAAAAAAATGAGATTTTTCGAACATGTTGTAAAAACGTGCCGTATGATGAAATAATGTAAAGGAGAGCGTGAAAAACACTCCAGAAAGGTTTTCTGTGCAAAAAAAATCATCATGAATTTTGGCGCCAAAAAAACGCCTTACTATACTATGTCGAAAAAAAATGCGATTTTTCGAACATGTTGTAAAAACGTGCCGTATGATGAAGTAATGTAAAGGAGAGCGTGAAAAACACTCCAGAAAGGTTTTCTGTGCAAAAAAAATCATCATGAATTTTGGCGCCAAAAAAACGCCTTACTATACTATGTCGAAAAAAAATGCGATTTTTCGAACATGTTGTAAAAACGTGCCGTATGATGAAGTAATGTAAAGGAGAGCGTGAAAAACACTCCAGAAAGGTTTTCTGTGCAAAAAAAATCATCATGAATTTTGGCGCCAAAAAAACGCCTTACTATACTATGTCGAAAAAAAATGAGATTTTTCGAACATGTTGTAAAAACGTGCCGTATGATGAAATAATGTAAAGGAGAGCGTGAAAAACACTCCAGAAAGGTTTTCTGTGCAAAAAAAATCATCATGAATTTTGGCGCCAAAAAAACGCCTTACTATACTATGTCGAAAAAAAATGCGATTTTTCGAACATGTTGTAAAAACGTGCCGTATGATGAAATAATGTAAAGGAGAGCGTGAAAAACACTCCAGAAAGGTTTTCTGTGCAAAAAAAATCATCATGAATTTTGGCGCCAAAAAAACGCCTTACTATACTATGTCGAAAAAAAATGAGATTTTTCGAACATGTTGTAAAAACGTGCCGTATGATGAAGTAATGTAAAGGAGAGCGTGAAAAACACTCCAGAAAGGTTTTCTGTGCAAAAAAAATCATCATGAATTTTGGCGCCAAAAAAACGCCTTACTATACTATGTCGAAAAAAAATGAGATTTTTCGAACATGTTGTAAAAACGTGCCGTATGATGAAGTAATGTAAAGGAGAGCGTGAAAAACACTCCAGAAAGGTTTTCTGTGCAAAAAAAATCATCATGAATTTTGGCGCCAAAAAAACGCCTTACTATACTATGTCGAAAAAAAATGAGATTTTTCGAACATGTTGTAAAAACGTGCCGTATGATGAAATAATGTAAAGGAGAGCGTGAAAAACACTCCAGAAAGGTTTTCTGTGCAAAAAAAATCATCATGAATTTTGGCGCCAAAAAAACGCCTTACTATACTATGTCGAAAAAAAATGAGATTTTTCGAACATGTTGTAAAAACGTGCCGTATGATGAAATAATGTAAAGGAGAGCGTGAAAAACACTCCAGAAAGGTTTTCTGTGCAAAAAAAATCATCATGAATTTTGGCGCCAAAAAAACGCCTTACTATACTATGTCGAAAAAAAATGAGATTTTTCGAACATGTTGTAAAAACGTGCCGTATGATGAAATAATGTAAAGGAGAGCGTGAAAAACACTCCAGAAAGGTTTTCTGTGCAAAAAAAATCATCATGAATTTTGGCGCCAAAAAAACGCCTTACTATACTATGTCGAAAAAAAATGCGATTTTTCGAACATGTTTTAAAAACATGCCGTATGATGAAATAATGTAAAGGAGAGCGTGAAAAACACTCCAGAAAGGTTTTCTGTGCAAAAAAAATCATCATGAATTTTGGCGCCAAAAAAACGCCTTACTATACTATGTCGAAAAAAAATGAGATTTTTCGAACATGTTGTAAAAACGTGCCGTATGATGAAATAATGTAAAGGAGAGCGTGAAAAACACTCCAGAAAGGTTTTCTGTGCAAAAAAAATCATCATGAATTTTGGCGCCAAAAAAACGCCTTACTATACTATGTCGAAAAAAAATGCGATTTTTCGAACATGTTGTAAAAACGTGCCGTATGATGAAATAATGTAAAGGAGAGCGTGAAAAACACTCCAGAAAGGTTTTCTGTGCAAAAAAAATCATCATGAATTTTGGCGCCAAAAAAACGCCTTACTATACTATGTCGAAAAAAAATGAGATTTTTCGAACATGTTGTAAAAACGTGCCGTATGATGAAATAATGTAAAGGAGAGCGTGAAAAACACTCCAGAAAGGTTTTCTGTGCAAAAAAAATCATCATGAATTTTGGCGCCAAAAAAACGCCTTACTATACTATGTCGAAAAAAAATGCGATTTTTCGAACATGTTGTAAAAACGTGCCGTATGATGAAATAATGTAAAGGAGAGCGTGAAAAACACTCCAGAAAGGTTTTCTGTGCAAAAAAAATCATCATGAATTTTGGCGCCAAAAAAACGCCTTACTATACTATGTCGAAAAAAAATGCGATTTTTCGAACATGTTGTAAAAACGTGCCGTATGATGAAATAATGTAAAGGAGAGCGTGAAAAACACTCCAGAAAGGTTTTCTGTGCAAAAAAAATCATCATGAATTTTGGCGCCAAAAAAACGCCTTACTATACTATGTCGAAAAAAAATGAGATTTTTCGAACATGTTGTAAAAACGTGCCGTATGATGAAGTAATGTAAAGGAGGGCGTGAAAAACACTCCAGAAAGGTTTTCTGTGCAAAAAAAATCATCATGAATTTTGGCGCCAAAAAAACGCCTTACTATACTATGTCGAAAAAAAATGCGATTTTTCGAACATGTTGTAAAAACGTGCCGTATGATGAAATAATGTAAAGGAGAGCGTGAAAAACACTCCAGAAAGGTTTTCTGTGCAAAAAAAATCATCATGAATTTTGGCGCCAAAAAAACGCCTTACTATACTATGTCGAAAAAAAATGCGATTTTTCGAACATGTTGTAAAAACGTGCCGTATGATGAAATAATGTAAAGGAGAGCGTGAAAAACACTCCAGAAAGGTTTTCTGTGCAAAAAAAATCATCATGAATTTTGGCGCCAAAAAAACGCCTTACTATACTATGTCGAAAAAAAATGAGATTTTTCGAACATGTTGTAAAAACGTGCCGTATGATGAAGTAATGTAAAGGAGAGCGTGAAAAACACTCCAGAAAGGTTTTCTGTGCAAAAAAAATCATCATGAATTTTGGCGCCAAAAAAACGCCTTACTATACTATGTCGAAAAAAAATGCGATTTTTCGAACATGTTGTAAAAACGTGCCGTATGATGAAATAATGTAAAGGAGAGCGTGAAAAACACTCCAGAAAGGTTTTCTGTGCAAAAAAAATCATCATGAATTTTGGCGCCAAAAAAACGCCTTACTATACTATGTCGAAAAAAAATGAGATTTTTCGAACATGTTGTAAAAACGTGCCGTATGATGAAATAATGTAAAGGAGAGCGTGAAAAACACTCCAGAAAGGTTTTCTGTGCAAAAAAAATCATCATGAATTTTGGCGCCAAAAAAACGCCTTACTATACTATGTCGAAAAAAAATGAGATTTTTCGAACATGTTGTAAAAACGTGCCGTATGATGAAATAATGTAAAGGAGAGCGTGAAAAACACTCCAGAAAGGTTTTCTGTGCAAAAAAAATCATCATGAATTTTGGCGCCAAAAAAACGCCTTACTATACTATGTCGAAAAAAAATGAGATTTTTCGAACATGTTGTAAAAACGTGCCGTATGATGAAATAATGTAAAGGAGAGCGTGAAAAACACTCCAGAAAGGTTTTCTGTGCAAAAAAAATCATCATGAATTTTGGCGCCAAAAAAACGCCTTACTATACTATGTCGAAAAAAAATGAGATTTTTCGAACATGTTGTAAAAACGTGCCGTATGATGAAATAATGTAAAGGAGAGCGTGAAAAACACTCCAGAAAGGTTTTCTGTGCAAAAAAATCATCATGAATTTTGGCGCCAAAAAAACGCCTTACTATACTATGTCGAAAAAAAATGCGATTTTTCGAACATGTTGTAAAAACGTGCCGTATGATGAAATAATGTAAAGGAGAGCGTGAAAAACACTCCAGAAAGGTTTTCTGTGCAAAAAAAATCATCATGAATTTTGGCGCCAAAAAAACGCCTTACTATACTATGTCGAAAAAAAATGCGATTTTTCGAACATGTTGTAAAAACGTGCCGTATGATGAAATAATGTAAAGGAGAGCGTGAAAAACACTCCAGAAAGGTTTTCTGTGCAAAAAAAATCATCATGAATTTTGGCGCCAAAAAAACGCCTTACTATACTATGTCGAAAAAAAATGCGATTTTTCGAACATGTTGTAAAAACGTGCCGTATGATGAAATAATGTAAAGGAGAGCGTGAAAAACACTCCAGAAAGGTTTTCTGTGCAAAAAAAATCATCATGAATTTTGGCGCCAAAAAAACGCCTTACTATACTATGTCGAAAAAAAATGCGATTTTTCGAACATGTTGTAAAAACGTGCCGTATGATGAAATAATGTAAAGGAGAGCGTGAAAAACACTCCAGAAAGGTTTTCTGTGCAAAAAAAATCATCATGAATTTTGGCGCCAAAAAAACGCCTTACTATACTATGTCGAAAAAAAATGCGATTTTTCGAACATGTTGTAAAAACGTGCCGTATGATGAAATAATGTAAAGGAGAGCGTGAAAAACACTCCAGAAAGGTTTTCTGTGCAAAAAAAATCATCATGAATTTTGGCGCCAAAAAAACGCCTTACTATACTATGTCGAAAAAAAATGAGATTTTTCGAACATGTTGTAAAAACGTGCCGTATGATGAAATAATGTAAAGGAGAGCGTGAAAAACACTCCAGAAAGGTTTTCTGTGCAAAAAAAATCATCATGAATTTTGGCGCCAAAAAAACGCCTTACTATACTATGTCGAAAAAAAATGCGATTTTTCGAACATGTTGTAAAAACGTGCCGTATGATGAAATAATGTAAAGGAGAGCGTGAAAAACACTCCAGAAAGGTTTTCTGTGCAAAAAAAATCATCATGAATTTTGGCGCCAAAAAAACGCCTTACTATACTATGTCGAAAAAAAATGCGATTTTTCGAACATGTTGTAAAAACGTGCCGTATGATGAAATAATGTAAAGGAGAGCGTGAAAAACACTCCAGAAAGGTTTTCTGTGCAAAAAAAATCATCATGAATTTTGGCGCCAAAAAAACGCCTTACTATACTATGTCGAAAAAAAATGAGATTTTTCGAACATGTTGTAAAAACGTGCCGTATGATGAAATAATGTAAAGGAGAGCGTGAAAAACACTCCAGAAAGGTTTTCTGTGCAAAAAAAATCATCATGAATTTTGGCGCCAAAAAAACGCCTTACTATACTATGTCGAAAAAAAATGCGATTTTTCGAACATGTTGTAAAAACGTGCCGTATGATGAAATAATGTAAAGGAGAGCGTGAAAAACACTCCAGAAAGGTTTTCTGTGCAAAAAAATCATCATGAATTTTGGCGCCAAAAAAACGCCTTACTATACTATGTCGAAAAAAAATGAGATTTTTCGAACATGTTGTAAAAACGTGCCGTATGATGAAGTAATGTAAAGGAGAGCGTGAAAAACACTCCAGAAAGGTTTTCTGTGCAAAAAAAATCATCATGAATTTTGGCGCCAAAAAAACGCCTTACTATACTATGTCGAAAAAAAATGAGATTTTTCGAACATGTTGTAAAAACGTGCCGTATGATGAAATAATGTAAAGGAGAGCGTGAAAAACACTCCAGAAAGGTTTTCTGTGCAAAAAAAATCATCATGAATTTTGGCGCCAAAAAAACGCCTTACTATACTATGTCGAAAAAAAATGAGATTTTTCGAACATGTTGTAAAAACGTGCCGTATGATGAAATAATGTAAAGGAGAGCGTGAAAAACACTCCAGAAAGGTTTTCTGTGCAAAAAAAATCATCATGAATTTTGGCGCCAAAAAAACGCCTTACTATACTATGTCGAAAAAAAATGAGATTTTTCGAACATGTTGTAAAAACGTGCCGTATGATGAAATAATGTAAAGGAGAGCGTGAAAAACACTCCAGAAAGGTTTTCTGTGCAAAAAAAATCATCATGAATTTTGGCGCCAAAAAAACGCCTTACTATACTATGTCGAAAAAAAATGAGATTTTTCGAACATGTTGTAAAAACGTGCCGTATGATGAAATAATGTAAAGGAGAGCGTGAAAAACACTCCAGAAAGGTTTTCTGTGCAAAAAAAATCATCATGAATTTTGGCGCCAAAAAAACGCCTTACTATACTATGTCGAAAAAAAATGCGATTTTTCGAACATGTTGTAAAAACGTGCCGTATGATGAAATAATGTAAAGGAGAGCGTGAAAAACACTCCAGAAAGGTTTTCTGTGCAAAAAAAATCATCATGAATTTTGGCGCCAAAAAAACGCCTTACTATACTATGTCGAAAAAAAATGCGATTTTTCGAACATGTTGTAAAAACGTGCCGTATGATGAAATAATGTAAAGGAGAGCGTGAAAAACACTCCAGAAAGGTTTTCTGTGCAAAAAAAATCATCATGAATTTTGGCGCCAAAAAAACGCCTTACTATACTATGTCGAAAAAAAATGAGATTTTTCGAACATGTTGTAAAAACGTGCCGTATGATGAAATAATGTAAAGGAGAGCGTGAAAAACACTCCAGAAAGGTTTTCTGTGCAAAAAAAATCATCATGAATTTTGGCGCCAAAAAAACGCCTTACTATACTATGTCGAAAAAAAATGCGATTTTTCGAACATGTTGTAAAAACGTGCCGTATGATGAAATAATGTAAAGGAGAGCGTGAAAAACACTCCAGAAAGGTTTTCTGTGCAAAAAAAATCATCATGAATTTTGGCGCCAAAAAAACGCCTTACTATACTATGTCGAAAAAAAATGAGATTTTTCGAACATGTTGTAAAAACGTGCCGTATGATGAAGTAATGTAAAGGAGAGCGTGAAAAACACTCCAGAAAGGTTTTCTGTGCAAAAAAAATCATCATGAATTTTGGCGCCAAAAAAACGCCTTACTATACTATGTCGAAAAAAAATGAGATTTTTCGAACATGTTGTAAAAACGTGCCGTATGATGAAGTAATGTAAAGGAGAGCGTGAAAAACACTCCAGAAAGGTTTTCTGTGCAAAAAAAATCATCATGAATTTTGGCGCCAAAAAAACGCCTTACTATACTATGTCGAAAAAAAATGAGATTTTTCGAACATGTTGTAAAAACGTGCCGTATGATGAAATAATGTAAAGGAGAGCGTGAAAAACACTCCAGAAAGGTTTTCTGTGCAAAAAAAATCATCATGAATTTTGGCGCCAAAAAAACGCCTTACTATACTATGTCGAAAAAAAATGAGATTTTTCGAACATGTTGTAAAAACGTGCCGTATGATGAAATAATGTAAAGGAGAGCGTGAAAAACACTCCAGAAAGGTTTTCTGTGCAAAAAAAATCATCATGAATTTTGGCGCCAAAAAAACGCCTTACTATACTATGTCGAAAAAAAATGCCATTTTTCGAACATGTTGTAAAAACGTGCCGTATGATGAAATAATGTAAAGGAGAGCGTGAAAAACACTCCAGAAAGGTTTTCTGTGCAAAAAAAATCATCATGAATTTTGGCGCCAAAAAAACGCCTTACTATACTATGTCGAAAAAAAATGCGATTTTTCGAACATGTTTTAAAAACATGCCGTATGATGAAATAATGTAAAGGAGAGCGTGAAAAACACTCCAGAAAGGTTTTCTGTGCAAAAAAAATCAGCATGAATTTTGGCGCCAAAAAAACGCCTTACTATACTATGTCGAAAAAAAATGAGATTTTTCGAACATGTTGTAAAAACGTGCCGTATGATGAAGTAATGTAAAGGAGAGCATGAAAAACACTCCAGAAAGGTTTTCTGTGCAAAAAAAATCATCATGAATTTTGGCGCCAAAAAAACGCCTTACTATACTGTCGAAAAAAAATGAGATTTTTCGAACATGTTGTAAAAACGTGCCGTATGATGAAGTAATGTAAAGGAGAGCGTGAAAAACACTCCAGAAAGGTTTTCTGTGCAAAAAAAATCATCATGAATTTTGGCGCCAAAAAAACGCCTTACTATACTATGTCGAAAAAAAATGAGATTTTTCGAACATGTTGTAAAAACGTGCCGTATGATGAAGTAATGTAAAGGAGAGCGTGAAAAACACTCCAGAAAGGTTTTCTGTGCAAAAAAAATCATCATGAATTTTGGCGCCAAAAAAACGCCTTACTATACTATGTCGAAAAAAAATGAGATTTTTCGAACATGTTTTAAAAACATGCCATATGATGAAATAATGTAAAGGAGAGCGTGAAAAACACTCCAGAAAGGTTTTCTGTGCAAAAAAAATCATCATGAATTTTGGCGCCAAAAAAACGCCTTACTATACTATGTCGAAAATTAAAATCTCTTGACTAATCCAATTTATTATTTGGTTTTTAAGAGACTAATGGACAATTAAAATAAGTTTCTCCACCAAAACTAATAAACATGAGGTCAAATAGAAGGAAGAATTTTAAATACTTCAGTCCCATGACGACAAGAATAAAGTTTGTCATCAAAAACTAAATCTGCTGGTGGATTCCATTAAAGTCCTAATAAATGATAATAAAGTGTGAAACTAAAGGTTTGTGGTGCTAAAAATCTCAAAGATATCAAGTTGAACATCTGGATGGAGGTTGATAAAAGTTGACCTCCCTTCATTTCTCTGGAATGACTCCATGGATTTTATGGATGGTGGTTAAAGACCTGCTCTTCTAGTGGTCTTCCTTGTAGTTGCTGTAAAAAGTCAGTCCATCCTGGCCGACTTCAACACCTCTTCATGACAACTTTTTCTGCCTCCGACCTGGTGGAAACTCCAGAAACTGGGGAAAACCCCTGGAGACTCGAAGAACTCGTGGAGACTCGAAGAACTCGTCGGGTGGGGGAAGGTGTGGTGGGTGGTGGGGGGAGGTGGGGGAGTAGAGGGGGGAAGCCGCCACCCACCTCCCCGCCTACTCTCTGCCCTGACTCCACCCAGACTCCGCCTTGGCTCTGCCCATGTGGTCACTTGAGGAACTACGATGCCAAAGGGACGATGAATTTATTTCTTTTTATATGATCTGTAGCTCAGTGAGTTAAGGATTTGCCTATGGAGCTGCAGGTCGCCGGTTCAAGACCAGACCCTTCTTAAATTTTATCAAAATCCTGACAAAGACAAAGAAAGAAAAAGGCCAGTGGCGGGTCTTGAACCGGCTACCTTCCACTTGGTAGTCTGTCTCTTATCCCCCTGAGCTATTCGCTCAGATACTAATTCTTCTTTTTTTTGCGCATTTGTCATCTATTTTTTGTCGTTTTCGAGTTTTTTTTTTAACTCGAGTCTCGACTCGACCGTTTTTCTCAGGAGGCTGGACTTCAGCCTTTGTGCTGGAGGGTGGAACCCTCAGTTCCAAGACTTTCCAAAGCCTCCACACCTCCCGAGTCCTCAGGACCTGAGCTTTCACACAGTCTGAGGGCTGAAATTTTCTAAGTCCCACAGTAGATCACTGTTAGATTGAACTTTCAGACAGTCCAAGGACTGAAATCCTCTAAGTTCCTGAGTAGTTCTCTGTTAGTTTGAACCTTCAGACAGTCCCAGGACTGAAATCCTCTAAGTTCCTGAGTAGTTCTCTGTTAGTTTGAACCTTCAGACAGTCTGAGGACTGAAATCTTAAAAGTTTCTCAGTACTTCTCTGTTAGTTTCAACTTTCTGGTTAACAGAAGCCTTAAAACTTGTGACCATGAGTCTTGATTTCACATTTAGATCATCCATCTGAGTTCTTCTCAGACCTTCACCTGTGGGTTTTTTAGAAATCCTCAACAAACTTTGATTCTCTTCACTGAACATTAAAGTTTGTGGAGATCAGAAGGTGACATTAGTTTGACTGATACCTTCAACTACTAGTAGACTTTATCTGGAAAGCAGTTTTCTGAAATGAGTTCTTAGTAAATCTGTCCACAATCAAACCATGAACATAGAAAGAGGAAATGTTTGAAGAAACAACTTGATGTTTTCATTTCAGACTAGAAAACCCTTAATGCCTTTATCTGTTGTTGCTCTTTTTGATCGTTTTGTCTCTTCTGTTTAATTTGATCTTCTAAAGTCTAACTGGTGTCTTTTCAAATGTTTTGTCTTAAGGTTGATTCTTCTTAAATGTTTAGTTTTGCTCTTTTCTCTCCTTTTATTCTGTTCTAATGTCTGATTTGATTTCCAAATGTTTTGTCTTTTTAATGTTTTTTTTTTCAAATGTTTTATCGGCTTGTTTGAAAATTTTCCTTTTCTTTCCCAGTGTTTAATTTTTTGATTAGATCTTTAAGGTTTTTTTTTTTTTTAAATGCTTTACCGCCTTTTAATGTTTAATTTTCTTTTTAAGGGCATCATTGTATTTTCTGTTTAATTCCTATTTAAAGTTGTATTGTCTTTAAGATTTAATTTTCTAATTAAACATTTAATTTTTTTAAATTAAATGTTTTGTCTTTTTAAAGGTTTAATAATTAATTAAATGTTTCGTTTTTTTAAATGTTTAATATTCTTGTTTGTTTTTTTAAATGTTTATCTAAAATATTTCATCTTTAATGTTTAATATTCTTGTTTTAAAAAATTTGTTTCATTTCATAATTACATGTTTTGTATCTTCTGTTTAATTATCTAATTAAATATTTTGTCCATTTAATGTAATTTAATTGTATTTAATGTTTAATTTTTAAAAAAAGTTTTATTGTATTAAATGTTTTTCTCCTTTGATTTAATTGCTTTTTTAAACATAGTTTATTTCTTCAATCTTTTTTTCTGTCAAGATTTTAACCCCAACTTTAAAAATGAAACAAACCCTTAAATCACAATGAAAATACTTCTGTTGTCACAATCATGAGTTAGTCAATTATTCAGTTTAGCAATTCAACTTTATTTGTTTAGCACCTTTCACACAGATGACAAAACTAAACAAGCAAAGAGAAAAAACTGCTAAAACTATGATTAAAACTCAAAAACATATTTAAAAAAAAAAAAAAGATTTAACATGGTAATAAAATGTGTTGTGTCCAGGGGAAGGAGGGAGTTTATTGAAGTCTTCCTGGGCTCACATGGGAAATCATTTAAAATATAAACTTGATATTCAGTCTAAGGAAACTGCAGAGCAACAGAAGAAGCAACAATATCTCCTGTTTTCTCCTTTAATGAGTCGACTCTTCTTGTGCTTTTAGACCAAAGAACTACAGACTCTTCACAACCTGCTCAAACTCTTGGTACAGGACCTCACCACATGGATCAAGAAGGTTTCCGTCTCATTTCTACTCTGAAGCTCACCTTCTCCTGCTCAAACTGCTGACAAATGTTTCTGCTGCTCTAAAGTCTGCTCTCCAGAACTTCCTAAAAACTCTCAGTCTCTTCTGGAGCAGGTTGCTTTGTAGAACTGTTCCAGAAAACCTCACTAAACCACATGGAGGGGCCTCAAGATAGTCGTCCAAATGAAACCGTACAAAAACCAAACTAGCACAACCCAAACACTAAAGTCCCCTGCAGCCTACCAGAGAACCTCTGAGAACAGAGAATCAGGACAGAAACTCTTACCTTCTGGACAACCAACATTGGTTCACCAACAAGAATACAGAATGTGTCTGACCAAAAACCTCTAAAGACTCACTACAGCCAAGACAAAGACACAACTCAGCTGCATCAAATCCACTAATCACTGCACACATTAGCACCATGTGCTAACTGTGGCTAAAGAACCACATTTACCAAGACAACGATCCAGTACAAAGCCCTAAAAGACACCAAGAAACACATTAAAGACGATTTTACTGCTGGAAGCTGCAAGCCAACGCCTAAAGAACAAACTAAAGCAACGGAGCCAAACCCGGTTCACTGGTGAAGAGAAACAGAGGAAATGTTTGTCTGCAGCCACATAAAGCAGGAAGACACTGAGCTGCTCAGGTGTTCCTGAAAACACCAAGCAGCCATCTGGACAGCCAATAGGAACACAGCTTCCTGGAAGTCCAGAGGGCTGGGTTAGTGAAGGAAATTTAGTTTAAAGTTGAAGCAGAAAATTAACAAAGAAAGTTGAAAACCACCTTCTGATCCCTGAAATCTCTGAGTTTTCACACAAAGAACACCTGAACATGTCAAACTGGTTCCATAGTAGAACCCTCATTGTAAAAACGTCATAGTATGGTGTGTTGCTCTAAAAACATTAGGACCTGGCTGTCTAGGGTCGCCGAGGAGCAACACAAAAACAGGACAAACACTGGTTTCCAGGGGGTTAGGAGGATATTTATTTGAAAGAGGAAGTTTACAACAACACAACATGTGAGCAGAAAAATCACAAAGTCTGTCTTTAGTTCAGCTGAAAATATGAGTTTCTGTCTTTTTTATTGACCAAACTTTTCAGGAAGTAGATGAAGAATAATTAAAGCTCTCATGTAGAAGTCCAACTTATTTTGGATCCTTGTGGAGAGTTTAATCTTAGAGTTTGTAAAGCTGTTGAGTTTTTAGAGTCACATGGATTGTTTTGACATTTAATAACCGAGTCCTGAAATAAAATTACAGTTGTGGATTTCTGTCATAGTCTGGACTAAACAAATAACAGCAGCATAAATCTCAAACGTCATTATGAGGAGTCTGGATTGAGGTTTCTCACTTGATAAGGATCAAAACATGAAATTTAGGTTGGTTTAAAGGAATATTCCACCTGAAATGTAGACCTGAGAAGTTGGTTTGGAAGAATATACCATCCTAAACATCCTTAAATGTAGACTAAAAGACGGTTTGGGAGAAAATTCCACCTAAAATCCTCCAATGTAGACCTAAAAGGTGAGTTTAATGGTATATTCTACCTAAAATTCACTAATGTACACCTTGGAGGTTGGTCTGATGGTATATTCCACCCAACATCCTTGAACATAAACTTAAAAAGTTCATTCAAAGGAATATTCCACCTAAAATCCTTCAATGTAGACCAAAAAATCTTGGTGTAAAGGAGTATTCCACCTTAAATGTAGACCTAAAGGATGGTTTGGAGTAATATTCTACTCTAAAATCTTCCAATGTAGACCTAAAAGGTTGATCTGATGGTATATTCTACCCAACATCCTGGAACATTTACCTAAAAGGTTGGTTTAATGGTATATTCCCAGAAGAACCCTTGAACATCAGGCTTAATGGTATATTCCACCCAAAATACTTGTACATATACCAAGAAGCCAGTGTAAAGGAAATGTAGACCTAAAAGGATTGTTTAAAGGAATATTTAAAGGATTATTTTCATTATTTAATAATCTGTTATCAGTCAGAACCCTGGCAAACTTATTTTCATCAGTTTTTTTAGTGGAAGTCACAAATAAAGGAGCTCTTGGTTTTTCCCGGCGTTACTGAGTCCAAAGCTGCTGTTTCAACACAGAACGTTCACATGCATCCACAAACCTCTCAGCACTCAAACACCCACAGACAGGCTGCCGGCTGGGCCGAGGCTCGGCGGCATCCTCAGACCCACGAGTCGGGGAGTCGCTGAACTTGTTGGTCCGGTTTGAAGGCCTCCATGTGGTCCAGTAGAAGTCCACGTAGTCGGTGTTGGCTTTGAACCGCAGCGACTGGCCGCCATCAGGTGGACCGGCTCGTCCTCGTAGGACTCCTCTTGTAGCCTTGAGGGGACCACAGGAACATTCAGTAGCTGTTGGAGTTCTTCCTGTCAGGCTCGTGGTAGAACGGCTCTGAAGAATCTTGTACTTGTCTTATCTGGAACAATCCAACAGCCTAAACTGTTAACAGCAGAGTAAAGAAGCAAACACACAGGCAGAGATTAGGACTCAAACTAGACTTATTTTAGAAAACAAATCAGCTTAGAGGCATTTGTTCACATGTGGCTGAATAGGAGGCCCTCCAATCAGATTGGAGGTCTTCACTCTGTAGGTTGTTTGTTGGGTGAGACTCTTGGACCTCCATCAGCTGACATGGATGTTTGATGGTCTTTTCTTTTAGGAAATGAAGTTCATCAAATGAACACTTGATTATTTCTGATAACTCATTAAATTACTGAAGAAATCTAACATAAAAACCTGTAAACTCTCAGGCAGCTTTTGTTCAAGTTTGTCTATAATTCCATCATCATGTTCTGGAACCAGGACTCTGCAGAAGTTCCTTCAATCAGATACTTGTGTGTTTCTATTTAAGGCCTCTGGTTTGAACGTACAGCAGAGGATTAGAAAGGAGAGATTTTAATATTTAAATCAGTCCAGTAAATGTTTGGAGTAAAAATGGTTAAAGTGCTGATTTAGATAGATTTGTGTCAAATAATATTGTAGAGTCTCACTTAAATACATCGAAATTAGTACAGTGTATTTACAATTTATATAATATTTGATTTCTTAATCTCAATACTGTAGGATCTGACCCTAATTATAATAATGATGTAAATTTAAATAATAAATATTGTAGTGCAGAGTCATAAATTTTATTCAGCTAAACTTACAGAATAAATATCACTGCACAATCTTAACCTGAACATTCATATTATTGAGGTAAATTTACAGAAATCATGATATTCTAGAGTCTTAACTGGAATATTTCTAACATGAAACTTTTTGTATTGTGCTGATAAACAACAATAACCTGACTTTCAGATAATATTTGTTGTCTGTGATTGTGAGACTAAATTCCTCCACATTCTGGAACTTTACCTAATCACACATCCACACTTCACCTGAACTTTGCCCTCTTCAACACCCGCTCCGTCAACAGCAAAGGCCCCATTCTACAATTATTCATCCTGGACAATAAACTGGACTTCCTCTGTCTAACTGAAACATGGCACAAACCGCTGGACTTCTACCCACTCAACCAAGCCACACCCTCCGGATACACGTACCTCAACTCACCCCGCCCAGAAGGTCGAGGAGGTGGCATCGCAGTCATCCACAAACAGGTCTTCACAACCATCCCACTTTCCATTCCTGCCCCCCCCTCCTTTGAACACCTTGTTTTTAAATTACCCGGTCCCACCCCAATGGTCACTGCTATCATTTACCGCCCACCTAAACCAAACCTCTCATTCCTCCCTGACTTTTCCCACTTTGCCACCCAGCTATTAGCTACATCTCCCTCAGTCCTCATCCTTGGTGACTTCAACTTTCACATGGACAACCTTCACAGTAAATCTGCCTCTGACTTCCTAGACCTCCTACAATCACTCAACCTCACCCAGCATGTCAATTTCCCCACCCACAACCATGGTCACATCCTCGATCTGGTTTGCTCCTCTGGTCTTACAGTCCTAAATATCTCCAGCTGTCATCTCTCCATCTCTGACCACCTAGCAATAACTATGGACATCAGCCTCCCCACACCCCTGCCTAAGGAAAAACGGACAATCTTTTTTAGAAACACCAAATCACTCTCCCCCTCTGTATTCTCCGCCTCACTGACCACTGCATTGTCCGTCTCCCCTCCCCCATCAATCAATAACCCCACTGACCTCATCAACCACTACAATCATACTCTCTCTTCCTGTCTCGATCAGCTTGCTCCCCTCAAATCCAAATTAGTCACGTTCTCCCACTCTGCTCCATGGTACACCCCCGAACTCCACCTCATGAAAGCCCAAAAACGACAGCTGGAACGTCTTGTCAAGAAAACAAACCTGACAGTTCACCGCCAAGCCTACTCCGACTTCCTCCAACAATACAAAGACGCCCTGAAATCTGCACGGTCCACTTTCTACTCTGACCTGATCAATACCAGCGCCAACAACCCCAAGTCCCTCTTCTCAACTGTCAATAAACTCCTTGCCCCCCGGATACCGTCTCAAACTCGTTCACCACTGACAAGTGCAACCTATTCCTCTCTTTTTTCCATAACAAAATCATCTCCATCCACAGCAGCCTTGTCACCTCTCCCACTTCACTTGATCCCCCCTCTCCTCCACCAAACCCTCTGAACTTTCCCCCCCTGGCCCACTTCTCGCCCGTTTCCCCCCTGGACCTGCCCAAATTCATCACTGGAACTAAAAACTCCACATCCTGCCTGGACCCCATCCCCACTGCCCTCCTCAAAAACTGCCTCCCTGTTATCTCCCCCCTCATCTCTAACATCATCAACACTTCCCTCAGTACTGGCTGTGTCCCCTCACCCCTCAAGCTCGCCTCTGTCTCCCCCATCCTCAAAAAACCTGGTTTGGATCCAACCTCCCCTCACAACTTCCGGCCCATCTCCAACCTCCCCTTCATATCCAAAACATTAGAACGTGTCGTCGCTGCCCAGTTGAAAACTCATCTCACCTCCAACAACCTGTATGAAACCTTTCAATCCGGATTCCGCTCTCATCACAGCACTGAAACTGCTCTCCTCAAGGTCACCAACGATCTCCTCCTCTCCTCAGACTCTGGACAAGTCACCATCCTCATTCTTCTCGACCTCTCTGCAGCATTTGACACAATAAATCACTCCATCCTCCTGTCCCGCCTTCAATCCTCCATTAACATCACCGGCACCGCCCTCACCTGGTTCACATCATATCTCACTAATCGACAACAATTCATCAAGGTCAACAACTGCACATCCCCCACCGCCCCCCTGTCCCATGGTGTCCCTCAAGGATCAGTCCTTGGCCCCCTCCTCTTTATCCTGTACCTCCTCCCCCTCGGCAACATCATCCGCCGCCACAACCTACACTTCCATTGCTACGCCGACGATATCCAACTCTACATCTCCACCACACCACCGCCACCACCACCCTCCCCTCTCTCTCCAGCTGCTTGGCCGACATTAAATCCTGGATGAGGAAAAATTTTCTCCTGTTAAACTGCGACAAGACTGATCTCATCTTTATTGGACCTAAATCACTCACACCATTTCCCCACTCCCGCATTACCATTGATAACACCACCCTATCTCCTTCCGCTCACATCCGCAACCTTGGTGTGATATTTGACAGCAACCTCACTTTTGAACCCCACATTAATCAGATCACCAAAACTGCCTATTTCCATCTCCGCAACATCGCCCGTCTCCGCCCCTTCCTCTCCTTCTCAGCCGCTGAAACCCTCATTCATGCCTTCGTCACTTCCCGCCTTGACTACTGCAATAGCATTCTCTTCGGCTCCACCTCCAAAGTTCTCAATAAACTTCAACACATTCAAAACTCTGCTGCCCGACTCCTCACCCGAACCTGTTCTCATGACCATATCACCCCCGTCCTGCAGAACCTCCATTGGCTCCCCATTTCACACCGCATCCAGTACAAACTGCTTCTCCTCACCTTCAAGTCCATCCATAATCTTGCCCCCTCTTACCTTACCGATCTGCTCCTCCCTTACACCCCCCCCAGGAATCTCCGTTCATCCCACGCAAACCTCCTTTCCATCCCGCACAGGACCAGCCGGCGACATTGGGGGGACAGAGCCTTCGCCATTGCCGCCCCCACACTCTGGAACTCACTCCCCCATGCCCTCCGTGACTGCACCAACCTCACCACATTTAAATCCCTTTTAAAGACTCACCTTTTTAGATCTGCTTTCCTTAAGTGATTCTGTATTTTATCTTGAACTTGTTTTACTATTTATTGATTTTAATTAACTGTTTTGTTTTATCTTGTTGTATTTTATGTACAGCGTCTTTGAGCTATTGGAAAAGCGCTTTATAAATTAAATTTTTTATTATTATTATGATTATTATTATGATTATTATTATTATTATTATTATTTACCTGCATCCGCTGTAGGAATAAATAAAAAGAGAATCTGTTCATTTCCACATTATGCACATTTATTTATTCTTAATATCTCAGACTGAATGTAGCTGCCAGTAAAAACAAACTCATCTGCTGGACTGAATTTCCCAAAATGGAAACATGGACAGAATTTAACAGTCATGTATCCATGGCAACGCTAAAGTTTCTGCTTCTTACCAAAGTTCACAACACAAGTAAAGATTTGAATGTAAAACTTCAGGAATGACTGCTGACCATAAGTATTCTGATCAATACTTCATGATCAACATTAGGACAGATGTTACAATTCCAGCTGTTCCATTAGACTGCAGTTATTCAGAGAAATTAAAACATCACATTCCTCATAAAAACTAGATGGGACTTTCATTAAATAAAGTGTTGGTGAATAAACAGTGTAAAAAGTGCAAAGCAGCTCCATTAAATCAGGAGATGTGAGACTTCCACAGCATGGATCACCATCTGCTGTGTTGATTCATAGCTGAATGTCAGAATGAACTGAGATAGAAAAGCTGCTTTGAGCTGCAACATTACGGTCTGACAATCCAACACCATCACAGTTTTCATCTGGTTGTTTTGCTCCAACATGCTGTGAAGTTCACTTTTTACCTGAATCAATACAGAGATTCTATTTCCAACCAAGACTGGAATAAAAATTTGAATGTTATGAGGTTATTAATGCAACTAGATCCTTTCAGATGGAAGGATTTACTTCTAAGTTCTAATTCAAGTTTCAGTTGGAGCTCATTGCATTCACAAAGAAAAACAGCGAAACCTTCATAGCAACATTTAATAAATCTAAAGTGTCCCTGTTGGCTCATTGGTGGAGTTTGTTACTGAGCATCTGAACCTTAAATCCAGTGAGACGACCATCTTCAGTCGAGGCCAGTCAGAGAACTTCAAGACCTTCCATCAGCTGGACCAGATGTGGCATCATCTCCCTCTGAACATCTGGATGACAGGAGAAAAGACAGAAATCAAACACAGATCACACAAATACAATTTATTCACTTTCATCATTTTATAAAAGTAGCATGAACTTTATTAAAACTTGACAACATCAGTAATGAAAGTAAATGTTTTTATCTCGTGTTGAAGCTAAATTTAAAGTCAATTTTAATGACAGTTTATCCTGAGAGGAGTGAGAATGGAGCTTTTCTTTCCTTTTTAGAATATTCCCTCAAAATATTCTGTTTATTACTGGCTTTAGAAGCATTTTTCTTTACTTATTTATTTTTAGATACCTCAGACTGATGTACTTTGCTGGTTTGCAGATAATTTCATCTACAATGACAATAAAGATCTTCTATTAGAACATATTTTGCTAAAACAAGAACTGCAAACCTTCTCAACCATCTCTCAGTCTGCAAAATTCCAACTGCGACCAAGAATTATCTGATGTAGTTATTATTATAATCTTTACTGAACCAGCCCTGGAATTAATAAAAACCTGTATATGGATATGATTTTCTCTGATGGGACCACTATGGAAGCCGTAGTAATTATTAACTATCCTTGGAAGGGAAAGATTGGGTCTTCATTCAGGTGGATAAAAAATGCTCTCCCTTTAAAAAAAAAAAAAAAAAAGCATTCAATAAAGTAAATCTCTTCTGCACTGCACACATTCTCCACTTTTGTAGAACTCTGGATGTCAGAGTAAAGGCAGACAGATCCACCGATCAGCCACAACATTCTGACCACTGACAGCTGAAGAGAACAACATCCATCATCTTGTTCTAATGCTACGTTCTGCTGGGAAACCTTGACGTTCATGTGGATGTTTGACATGTACCACCACCTAAACACTGCAGGACAAACAACCCCCTAGTCTCCATGGCAACAGCAGTCCTTGATGCCAGCTGCCACCCTCAGCAGGACAAACTAAAACTGCTCAGGAGTGGTCCGAGGAACACGACAGAGCTCAGCTGTTCACCTGGGTTCCACACTCCCCACATCCAGATCTGATGGAGCATCTGTGGGATGGTCCAGGATCAGCCTGGTCTAGGTAGGACCCACCCTGCAACCCACAGGATCCACAGAATCCACAGGATCCCCAGAGGTTCTGATGAACCACTGGGTCAGAGGAGTTTTAGCAGCATAAAGGGACCAACACAGTATTAGTCAGGTGGTCAGAATGTTCTACTGTTATATTGTCATGCTGATTATATGATCAGTAAATGTTACCATCAATTAGAACGTCCACATTGATCAGGAAAAAACAAACTATCAGTTCATTCAGAAGCTGTGGGGTTAAACCTAAAAACACAGACCTCAACAGCAGTTTGTTTCAAAGCAGAACACCAGCCGGTTTTCACTAAAGAAGCTTTCAGAGCAACAATTAAATGACAGTTTTGTTCTCATTAAGTTCACAGAGTCAGAATCAGCCAAAATAATGTAAACGCACATCAGGAAAAGAAAAACTTTTATAAATATTTCATTTGTATCAGTACTTCTATACATATAGATTCCTCTTTCTAAGTTTGATCAAATCACGATAACTCTGTGTCCTGTTGTACGATGTTTTCCCAACAGATGGCGCTACCCTCATGAATGGAGCATCAACAAGTGACGTCTACAACACAACAGAAATGTCTGGAAGCCAGTGGCCACCACTTTGAGCACCTCTTGTAATTGTAGAGGCCAAAGATAACTTTTATTAATCTCATGATGTCTGAATAAATTTGGTATTGAAATATTTCTGCTAGTTTTCCTTTTCCTGATGTGTGTAAACATTATTTTGGCTGACTCTGTATAATGGGTTTCTGACAGGTCACCAGGCAACATCTTTTTATAATAATGACAAACATACCTGCATTCTACAGGAGTGATTTTCCTCATGTGCAGGTAAAGATGTGGGAGGAGCTTAGAGATGACAGGAGCAGGAGTCATCCTCACTAATTCAGCTTCCACCTAGAAACAGAAAGACCACAAACAAACACACTGATAGACTCTCAAATGTTCAACCTCACAGCCTCAAAATATCTGTTTAGGAAGTGTTGTGTTTCTAAATTCTGCTGAAAGCATTGACAGACATTCTCTTACAAGGTTGTGTAAAAAGCAGCCTGTCCTCTGAGCTACTGAGAAATCTTCCTGAACAAAGTTTCTAAGGGTAAATCGGCTCAACAAAAACTAAAGCCTCAGTCAGAAATAACAGGTATCGCAAATAATAAAGAACTTTCTTTGTTAACTCAGACTTTCTGCTTCAACTTCACATAAAAAGGGGAGTTTAACTCGTCAGGTGACTGAAAATGAACGGCTTGTGCAGTTCTAGATCCAAAAGTAGGATGTTTCAACTCATGTTTTACTACAAATACATGCAGTAATAAATAAATACAATGGCTTGTTAGTTTATTCACTATTAATGTCACATTATATACTGGATTGAACTTGAGCAGTGGAAGAGAGAAGGAATTTAATGAAATTATATAGATTCAGAGAGGTAACGTTGCACAATGTTAAGTTAAGCGCGGTTTACATCCATCATGGACAATCCCTCTCACCCACTGCATGACACTGTGGGGTCTTTCAGCAGCTCCTTCAGCAGCAGACTGAGACATCCACCCTGCAAGAAGGAACACTATCACAGGTCCTTCATTCCATCTGCTATAAGACTGTATATCAGCATCACTGGCTGATGTTAACAAAATGCATTCATATCATTACCACCTCAAACCATAAAATTTGCACAGCAATTCTTGCACTGCACATCTTTGCACTTTTAAACTTTTTTTTTCTGTTAAGCCACTTTATCCTCATCTCTCACCCTTGTATATATTGTAAATATTATTATTACTACTGTTCTATTATTATTTTATTCATATCACTACGTCTACTGTTACATAAGCTGCTGTAACAATGTAAATAAAGGACTTATCTTATCTATCTCTTATCTTTAGTTCAAAGCAGCTGAATGTTAAACTTCAGTGCAGCTGAACGGGTTTCAGTTAACCTTAAAGTAAAATAACTTTTTTAAAAGCTAAAATACACAGCAGAGTAATACAGGTTGAGAAGTTCAGTCTAAAAATGAGGACAGCTGCTGCAGCAATTAACACAGGTGTTCAGCGGTAAGTTAGCCACCTGTGTTGATTAGCCGCTAGCTAACTTAGCCGCTAGCTAACGCGTCCGGACCAACTGCTCAAACACAACAAAACACAACTCTTCACAAGTCGCTGACTTAACGTACAACAAAACAACGCTACAGGTTAGAAGTATTTATCTTCTTACCGTGTTTTACTCCAAAAACAAGGTCAACAGCAGCCAGAGATGCTAACAGACGTGGCGACCATAGCTACATATAGCAGACTAGACCCGCTAGCGCTGTCTTCCATCTATGGTCTGACCAATCACTGCTCTCTGGCTCGCAGTCAGTCTGACCAATCACTGCTCTGTGGCTCGCAGTCAGTCTGACCAATCACTGCTCTCTGCTCCGCCCTCTGAGAATCTTGATGTCGTCACTGACACAGCCCCAGCAGCACCGTACTCTGTTTGGCTCCACACTTGCTGATGACCACTTCCGGTCTCAGAAAATGAAAAAACGGACCTTTTTCCGTGTCTGTCTCTTACTGATTTTATTTTTTTGTTTTTCTAAATATAAAATGAAAATCAAAGCATTTTTAAAATTTCATGGATCCGTTTTTGATCATGAAAAGGAAAAACCCCTTGTATTTCAATTTTATTTTTTGTATTTTAAAACGAAAATCAAATAACCACTTGTTTTTTGTTTTTCAATACCCGTTTCAGAACGGAAAATCCAATTGCCAAAATATACACGGACCTGAGAACAAGACAAATTTGTCTGGCTCAGATGGGGTCCAACATGGTCCATGTGAAGCTAGCTAGGACTACCACAGTGAATGCATCGTCCTGACAGTGAAGCACAGAGGTGGGACTGTGAAGATATGTAGCTCCATGAGTGCAGAAGATGTTGGGGAGATGACATTTATAGATGGTACCATGATTGTCTGTGGATAAACGAAAATACTGACTGACAAGATGACTTTCAGTTTACAGAAGTTTATCAGGAGAAGAATATTCCAGGGTGATGGTAGCAATCAGAAGCACATCATCAAAACCATACAAATAGGAAAAAGTGAAAAATATGACAATGCCCAGTCTGTTAGGTGACTTGAATCCAGTAAAACCTCTCCGGGGTATTTTAAAGAAAAAGTAGAGAAACACAATCCCTCCAGCAAAGAACAACTGAAAAAAAATTAAGTATAATCTCAATATAATGAAAAAAACTTGGTATGGAATTCTTTGCATTGACTTCCTACTGTGGGGCCTCATTTTTAGATATAGTAAACCCACACTCTTAGTATTTAATTGTACCTCAATCTGAATACCTGCTGTTGTACTTAGAAGTAATACAAATGCTGTAATGTGATGTCGTTTTTAATCATTTGGCAGATCCAGTACATATTGTTAAGTACTGTCCATGCAGCCACAGGAACCACAGGAAACGATCAAAGCTTTCAGATATCCTGGCTGAGCATTTGCAGCATGTCCATCCACATTCACAACCATAATTACTGATATGGTTAAACTGAAGATGTTTTTGTTCTTTCTGTATGAAATAAGCTGACATATTGAAACTGGAATTTGTTTACTGTAAAATCCAGCATCTACCATTCAGTATATAATGTGCCATTAGCCTCAGTGTATGTAAGTGTGAAATATTCCAAAATGCACCTGTGCTGACATAAAATGACGATGATTAAAGTGTTGAAGATAATATTTTTCTATTGTTTTCTATACTTCTACCTCTACTTCAATTTGTGTACCAATATTTCTTATAATGACATATGTACTGTCCTAATAAAAATATACAAACATGTGCAACAGGAACCTGAGTCATCTGTGGCTACACCTTCACATCGACTTCTATTTTTTGTGCATCTGCTGAATGCAGATGTGTCCTGCTGTGGCTGGATGACAACATTTGTATTGCACTTTCGAGGATTCAGCCTTCAGTTCTTGTTTTTTTTTTTTTTTTTACACAGATACATGCAACAGCTGCTTCACAGATGTGAGACAACTCTACTGAAGCACAACAAGAGGCTAAAAGGTGAAATGAAGCAGCATAAAACATACATATAAAAGCTGATTCATGTATGTGTCTATAAATAACCGTTGTCACACCGATAGAGGGTTTTGCTGCAGTGCAACATAAAAAAGTGGAATTAATTAGTTGCTATCGCAGCATCTGTGAATGTGTTTGTATCCAGAGGGCTGGGAGCTGGACCACAGCTTCTCATTAAAGTGTAATTAGCTCCAACACAATCTTGGGATTTGTACATTCATTCACACTGTTACCAATGAATTCATTAAAATTTTTCTTGATCCAGCTTCGTGCTTATGATGGTTTTGTATGACTGGAGAGAGCAATGTCATAATTGGGTTCGATGTGTTCTTGCTATTATACAGACGTTTTGGACAGAAGTGAAGACATGAATATTTTAAACTTAACCCCATCATTGCATCGGCCTGCAGCTTTGACTCCACACAGGCTCAGCAAAGCGCCGCCTTAGGAGCCGCTCAGTGGCGTCATGTCTGGAGACAGTGGCTTGAAAGAGATTCATGATGTTGTTGTTGCACTGGGTTACATCAGTGACAGCTGTGGGTCCATTTACTCTCCTGTTCTGCCCCAAATGCCATCATCAAATATTTACTGCTGCTGATATCAGCAAGACAGCTATCACAATCGTTTAACAGTGTTTTGTGCATTGATTGTTTTGTCTTGAGGACAGTAGCGGGTCATGTGGCCACTTGGAGGCAGCAGAGAAACCTGTGAAAAGAAAACACATGTAGGTTATGTTAGTGGATAGTTGTTTATATCAACATATATTTACTTGGAGTTCTGTTTGTGCCTACCTCGTTAGTGTAGGTCCAATAGTCACTCTTCTTTTAGCTCAGTTTTGGTCTCCACCAGGCTCTTGAGTGACAAAATGCACCACTCTGTTCATTAGCTAGCTTCTTGGGATTTGTCATATTATAAGTATCATGATTCAAATACATGTTTACATATACAGAAGTTTACATGTTACGGCCTAAAGAAGAGGATGAAAAAGAACACGCTCACAATGTGCAATGCTTCCTTGGCAGCTCCAGTCCGAATGAAGCATGGAGCTCCCCCTTCCGGCTTCCACAGGCATGAGCAATCAATCATGATCATAAGTCCGAACAAGTGGGTCACAGATCCTGACAACTTCTCAACCCACAGATCTTTAACATTCTTCAACAGTTCTTAAAGCTTTTACCATTTTCAACAACAACATATTTAACAGTTTTAACAACATATTTAACATTTTCTGAAGTCTTTTTAACCCATATGAGAGGAACATTTTAACCTCTTGTACAAGATCCTAGTCAGTTAGTATAACTGTCTCTTTGTCTATTCATACTATCACACACATTCAAGTTGTTATAGCTGTCTCTGTTTATTCATGACTATCACATACATACACTTTTAAATACCACATATATCATGGTAGTCTTGA